>VWZG01009115.1:0-27808 GCA_013396735.1 Grallaria varia
AGCCATGATGATAATGATGATGAATGTTCCTCCGAGATACTGGGAGGCAGAAAGGAACAGCAATTGTTTTTTAAAAATATAGTTATGTGAAAATACTTTTGTTAATTCACTGAGTTTCTTCACTTTTTTATCATGTATCTTTTACACTACCTCATTTGATTAATGTCGTATTATGCAGTAATATGCTATGTAAAGGCACTTTTAAGTATTTTATACATTGAAAAAAATTAAAGAATGATGACAGGTATGATGATCTTGGTGTACTCCAAGATTAAATGAGTTAAATTAATTAAATTACTGAGTTTCAGCAGCTGAACAGTAAGTCACATATATTGACTGTGAAAGTTCTGAATTAAAGGTCATGGAAATGGGGAATATTTTAAGGGTAATTATATTCAATGGTAATTGTCTATGAGAATAAACCACAAATATAAAAGTCACTAAGTTGTTGAAAGTTCAAGTGGGATTAGTTGTCATTAAAGATTCATCTAAAAGGGAGATACAGAGGGTTATACTAGAGGGCTTGGTGTTAGAGAATGGTTTTCCAGGATCAAAATTTCTAATTTAATCTCGATTCATATCCACTATTAGTACTCAATTAACATGCACTAGATTTATTGTTACCTGTTTAATTTATTTCCTAATGTAATGACAACTTGATCTATGCATCCATTCACATGGACAGAAAGAGAAACACCGATCTCTTCTTGCCCACATGGGTCAGGAATCTAGTAAGGGAACTGTACCTCAGAGGAATGTCTGTGAGTCTTAAATTCACCTACTTAGGTAGTGTTGATTACAACCTAGTGGTGGTCCAGGGCTGTCCTTAAAGTCACCATTCCCAGCTTGATAAATTTGGTTAAATGAACCCAACATTACCTTTGATATTTGTCTTTACTGGTTACAGTAAATTCAGCTAAACATACTTATTTGTAAGGCTGATAACTATTACTGCAGGCTTTTGTCAAAAGAAGGCATTTCATGTTTATATTAGCTCACAGAGTAACTTTTGAAGGGCTTTTTTTTTTTTTTTTAATTCCCTTACTAACAACTTCTAAGTGAAAAAGCACAGATTTCTTGTAAAAACATCTTTTATTGAACATATGCTTTTCACTGATACTCTGCAGGGAGGGTTTTTCTAAAATGCAGACTGAACAGCCTGTGTGCAAATAGGAACACAAAAGCAAATCTGCCAAGTATTTTCCATTTTGCTGTGTAGATAATGTCCACGTAGGATGCTTAGACAGACAGTTCTAGATCATTGATTTTGCTTTTAGATTTTTTTTATTTAGCTTGTAATGTCTGTACTCTTTCATAAGTCAATGTCATTGTAAAGAATTGAACCTATATTCCTGGCCATCCCAAAACGTAAAATATAAATATCATTTCCTACTATACCTTGCTTTATAGTTCATGCATTACAGAAATCCCATGGAGAACAGCATTGTATGTTCTGTGACAATTCCTACCTCTAGCAGACTGGGTAACTTCTTCAAGAGAGATCATTTGTATGGACAATGTTACGGAAAAAAAGTCAGTCCCTGTACCTCTGCTCATCCATATGCACTGATTCTATTCATGGGAGTGCTAGCACATGGCCTTGATTAAATCCAGACCAGAACATTAAACAACATTTCAAGTGTCTCTTTGAGGTACGCAGTAGAAATTTGAGATAAATAGTATTTGAGACAAGCTGCAGTTCCTATCAACTTCAACCATGGGAGTTTTTGATATACTGTGTACTCGGCCTCAAAGATTCTGAAGTAGGGAATTAGCAAGGTGGTGACCTGTAAAAACAGCAATGAAGAATTATTGTAAGATGTGGGTTATATGTCAAACATGATTAGACATCAGTGGCTGTTCCTTCTTTTATCGCTGCACTAGAGTGGAACAATAGAGAAGGCTGGAATCACTATGCACAACTGAAGGAGAAAATAATGAAAAGTAATTAAAACTAATAGTTTCCTACATGAAGGATATAGTGATAAAAAGAAGGAGAACATTGCAATTTTCAGCCTTTTAAAGTAATGCTTGCTTCTATCACTTCTAATATCTGTCTGATAATATTCTAGTGTTCCTTCGCCTGCTCATGCAGATCATTTAGCTCAGTAGCCTGGTTCTTTTCCTTTGCTTTCACCCTGAGCTGCCTTTATATATTAAGAAAAATTCATTTGTTCTATCAGCTAGCCACAATTTTAGAAGTAGTACATTCCCTTTTCTACTTTTGATTCTGATGGCATCTCAAAAGTCTCTTCAACCTATTGAAACACAATATCTTCCAGGCTGTTGCCCAAGCTACTCATTTATGATTTTCCCTTTTGTAACCCTCAGTTCCCAAGCCAAGCTTGATGCAGACCAAAAGTACACATGAAGGGACTGGAGAAGGTGGAAAGGACACATTTCAGAACAAAAGCAATTAAAAAGTGTGAAAATGAAAATGACAAAGTAGTTTGAAGACTCTAGTGGTGAAGAGAAATTAAAAGTTCTGGCATGGGATTTGCCAAACACACCTGGCAAAAACAGGGCTTGCCCTCCTCAAGGATTGTCTTAACAAACACTTTTCTATTTTACTCCTACTTTCAACTTAGGACCTGTGTTACAGACTTGTTGGATGACTGATCACTGTTGCTCATGAATGCCAGAGTAAACACCAGTACAAAACCAGTGGTCAGTCAAAAGAAATATCATTTCTGAGGCAAATCATTCCTGGGCTGGGTCAGGATGGAGAAAATAAGACAAAGATGATTTTTGTCCCCTTCACATCCTACATGTGGCAAAAGATTATGCTCTTACCAAGAAGTCACAGAAGATGATTTTGGACTTCAGATCCTATTTCCTCTAGTTCCACAACCAGATTTTATCAATTTTGAAATCATCACAAGTCCTTCTAAAAAAAAATATAAGAGGAACTATGAACTTGATACAGGCCTACAAACAAAAAATCGTATTTTGCACTGAAGTTGATCAAATACTTTAAAAAGTAATGATTTTAGAAAAATTATATAGGACCAAAATGCCCAGGAAAACTCTTTATTGTAACTGTATCTATCACTCTAAAGATAATAATAGAAATCAAATTATGTGAATACTCCGAGTTAATTTTGAAGAATGAGGTCAAAATTATACCTGGTGCCTGTACTAAATCACCAGTTTAGTATATGAAATCATATGCAATGAGGTTAATGTCTCAATGATGTTCATTTACCTTCAAATTATGAATATTTCAGACAGTTGATAGAATGTAACACACTATTCTGAATCCTCTTATTTCATTTTTCTTAATTTTTTGTGAAGATCATTTAAATGTCTTAGAATTATAAAATTGCATTTAAATGTCTTCAGAATTATTGATATCTAAAGAAACAGTCATCTGCTTTTAGATCTAGTTGCTACAAATTTTGTTTTACTGTGACTAATTATATTTCAAAAAGTACCTAACCAACAAAATACAAGAAATTATTCTTTTTAGAAAAGCAGTATTGTTAAAGCAAGTTACTACACAATAACTCTTGTTTATTGTATATGATAATATAAACACTTAAACAAAAGATAAATATATTAGTCATTACAATCTTTCAAGTATTTTATACACAAATGAAAGTTGGNTTTTATATATAACCATGTTTATTTTAAAGATACAACCAGAAAACTGGAGTTCATCTCTGTAGTATTCCAACTTTAAATTTAAGCAGGGTTTATGTTATAAGTAGAAAAAAGCTTAAAACTGTGAATGCTATCAAGCAGCAATAATTGAGTGTAGTTGCCTGTGTGTGGAAGGAGTGAATGTTCAAAAAATGTTTCATTGTATTTATTATACTTAAAAATACGATCAAACTGACAACTTTGTACACCCAAAACAGATTTTGCCTTAATATTCCATATTCTAATACTTAGAGCAAGTGAAAATACTATAACAAATTTAGGTGTCTAAACTCACTAATGAGGAGCTGAGCACTCATATCTTGAATATTGTTATACAGAGATCATGAACTGTGTTGACTTTGACTTGGCACTTTTCATGAATACTTCTGGAATGGTATGAGCTTCTCACAACTAGTTTTTATTACATTCATTTCCCTGCTCTGAGAACTGTTGCCTCTGAGGCAGGCCAGATGTAGAGGGCTCTATTATGTCCTGTCAACACACCTCCTAGCAGAAGTGGTAGATACAGTATTTTTTTGAAAAGCTTTGGTCTATTAACAACCATTGTCTCTTAAAGGATCTTTAAATTTTGCTATCTGTGCACACTCTTGTGCATGCTATGTAAGACAAGAAGACCTCATAAACTCACGAACTTATTTTTTTCTATATTGCATGGACACAAAAAAACCAATTCAACAAACAAAAAATCCCCAACCCAAACCTCAAGTGCCATTTCCCACTTAAAAAAATTCAGGTTATACAATCATGTCAATAACAATATTATATCGATAAATTCCATTATCTAGACTTGCAGTTTTCTCTAATAAACTTGTTATCTATGAAACTTTTAGTTTCTGCATTTGGAAAAATACATTATCAGTATCAAAATTAGTCATATTGTGATGAGGCAAAGTTATGTTGCTGCATTAATGCCTGAAACAAATCTCTTTTTATATAAATTTAGCAATATCATTTTAGCCTGATTCAATTAAGGACTATTGACCCTGTCTAAATGTCCTTTTCTGGAGGTTTGCACTTGTGTGGCAGCATTGTTTTAGTTATGTCAATAGACATTTTCTGATACAGTAAAGACATTAATTGACTGCAAAAAAAATTTGGAAAAATATGATTGATTGCACAGTTAATTGAACCACAGTTTTTCATAATTTTAAGGTGAGTTATGTACTTTTCATTATTAGAGTAAAAATACACCAGCTTCATAGGTGGGTGGATCAATATTTTAGTTAGAGATCCTTGAGATTGGAGGAATAATTCAGATCTTACTCTGTTTTGCAACATACTGATTTATTAAGTTCATTTAAAGTAATGTTTTTTTCAAAAAAAGAGGAGGAAACTTTCTCAAAATGTTAGAACTGTTCTTATTCCATAAGGAAGTGAAACTGTGATTCTCGTGCAATGAAATTGTGCCAAATTTTTCAAAATCCTTTGTTTTCTCCATGAAAATGCATTCTGAGTTTGTTGCCGTGTTAAATGTGGAGAATTATGTCTACATGAAATATATGTACCATTTTTCCCATAAAGGAGAAACATATAGTTTGATATTTACCATTTGTCAGGAAAAAAAAAATAAGACCATGGAGATTAGTTGCACAGGAAAAAAAAAAAGACCTCTGAGATTACAAGTATGAAAATACATCTTAGAATTCTAAATTTCCAGCTACTCCCAGTTCTTTTTAAAGCAGATGGCAAGCACATCTAAAATCAGCATCCTTGGCTTTCTTTTGCCTTGTTCATTATTTGTGTTTGCGCATAGCTTCAAGGTCCTTCCTACTGTAAGAATACCTTTCTATTCAGTTAATCAATCAAATAAAATTTATTTGCTAAAAAATCCGCACAAACAAACAAAAAACCCCCCTATCAAACCCAAAATTTAATCCCAAAAAAAACCCAACCCAACACCTGAAACCATTACATAAATTTCTATGTGAGCTTTTTTCTTGTAAAGTTCCTTAGGACGGATCAGGCTGGGAAGACAAAGGGGTGGAGTTTCCATTTGTGTGACTGGAATGCAGAGTGCTCAGCCTTGGGATGGGTGATAAACCAACTGAGAGCTTATGCGTGAGGATTAAAGAGAAGGCAGGTATAAGTGACGTTGCAGCACATGTTTGCTGTAGGCCACCTGGTCAGGAAAAACAAGTGGTTGAGGCCTACTAGAGACAGCTAAAAGCAGCTTCATGTGTTCAGGTCCTGGTCCCTGTGGGGGACTTCAACCACCACAACATCTGCTGGAGGGACAGCACAGAGTGACATAAGCAATCCAGGAGGCTACTGGAGTACATCAGTGACAACTTCCTGATCAAAGTGATAGATGAGCCAACATGAAGAAGTGCTTTGGAGGTTCTCATGCTCACAAACAAGGAAGGGTTTGTTAGGGATGTGAAGTTTAAAGGCAGCCTTGATTGCAATGACCCTGAGATGGTGGAGGTCAGGACCCTGCGAGGAGGGAACAGGGCAAAAAGCAAGATCACAGCACTGGACTTCAGAGGGTCAGATTTTAACCTCTTCAATGATCCGCTTGGTAGATTCCTATGAGATGAGATCCTGGAAGGAAGAGGGGTCCAAGAAAGCTGTTGAATTTCCAAAGTTTGCCTATTTCTAGGCAAGAGGGGTCCTTCCCAAGAAGAAGAAAATCAGAACAAAATGCCAGGAGGCCTCCATGGGGGAACACAGAAGTCCTGGAAAATTCAGATATTAAAAGGAAGCATATAGAGAGTAAAAGCAGGGAGGGTTAGCCTAGTAGGAGTATCGAAACACTGTCAAGCATGCAGAGATACAGTTGGAAAAACCAAAGTCTATCTGGAATTAAATCTGTTCAGAGATTTCAAAGACAGCAAGGGCTTCTATAATTACATAAGTGGCAAAAAGAAAACTAGGGAGAATTTGGATCCCGGGGACCTGGTGACAGTGGACATGGGAAAGACTGAGATCCTGAATGCTGCCTTCTTATCAGTCTTCACTAGCAAGGCTGGTCTTTGGGAATCCAAGCCCCAAAGACCAGGAAAGGCTAGGGCACCCTTGGTGGAAGAGAATCAGATCAAGGAATAAATTGAATATATCTAAGTCCATGGACCCTGATAGGATGTGCCCATGAGAGCTGAGGGAGCTGGAAAATGCCATTGTGAAGGCAATTCTTGACAATCCTTGAATGATCATGGCAACTGGGAGAAGTGCCTGAAGATGAGAGGAAAGAAAATGTCACTCTATCTCCAAAATATATGAGAGGGAGGAGTCAAGTCAGTCTAACCAGTCAGCCTCATATCAATCCCTGGGATGCTGGTGGAGCAACTAATCCTGGAAAACATTTTCAGCTACATGAAATATTAGAAAACCATCAGGAGTAAGAATGGATCCACCAAGGAGAAGTCATGCTTGACCAGCCTGCTGATACCATTCCGCAACAAAATGACTGGCTTGATAGGTGAGAAGAGAGTGTTGTATATGGTCTATCTTTGTTCTCCTTGACTGGATGAGCAGACAGCAAAGTGGGTTGAAAACTTTGAGTGTTTGGTCCCTTGGAGTGGTATTCAGTGGTACAAATCTAGTTGGAGGTCAGTAGTTAGTAATGTACTCCAGAGATCAATACAGTAACTGAACCTATTCAAGGTCTTCATTAATGATCTGGATGATGGGGCAGAGTGTACCCTCAGGAAGTTTGCTGATGACACAAAACTTGGAGGAGTGGTTCACACACCAGAGTGTTGTGCTGTGATCAGGAGGGACCTTCAATAAACTGGACAAATGGGTTGACAGGAACCTTACAAGGTTCAACAAAGGAAAGTGTTAACGTCCTGCATCTGGGGTGGAACAATTCCACACACCAGTATATGCTGCAGGTCACGTGCCTGGAAAGCAGTTTTGCAGAAAAGGATATGGGTGTCGCTTTGGCCACTAAGCCAGCATTGTACCCTTCCTGCAAAGAAGTGATTAGTATCCTGGCCTGCTTCAGGCAAAGTATAGCCAGCAGGATGTGATCTTTCCCTTCTACTCAGCTCTGGTGACTCCACACCTGGAAGGTTAGGTCCAGTTCTGGGATCCCCAGTACAAGAGAGTACAGACATACTGCAGAGGGTCCAGTGAAGGCCTGGGAGAAATCTTCTCAATGCATGAAATTACCTGAAGGGAGGGTGCAATAAGAACACAGCCACGTTCTTTGCAGTGATGGCCAGTGGCAGGGCAAGAGGCAATGCACATACACAGAAACACAGGAGGTTTCCTTTGAACATCAGGAAACAAACTTTTATTATGAGGGTGACCAGAGATGTTGTGGACTCTTGGAGATGTTTCAAAGCTGCTTGGACATGGTCCTGGACAACTGGCTCTAGGTGTCCCTGCTTGTAGAGCGGGAAAGGACAGGATGACCTCTAGATGTTCTTTCCAATCTCAAAGATCCTGTGATATTCTCTTTCTAAGGAAATGGACTTTTTGCATCATGTAAGTAGAAAAAAAAGATAGGGTTCACCTTAGAGGTTCAAGCGAAATATTTCTTCTGTGACATCAGAACTCACTGATTAAGGCATGTTTGCAAGTGATACAGATGGTTTTGCTCTGCCTTCCAGCAAAGTAACAAATGCTTAGAAACAAGGTCAATGTCTCTTTCTCTCTCAGTCCCCAATAACCCATGTTACCCACAGAATATTCAGAGTGATGGTGCATGTCGTCCCAAGTAGCTGTTACATGTGATGGAGTCCTGCTGTCCTGGAAATGGTTAAATACCTGTCTGCCAATTGCAGGTAATGAATGGATCCCTTATTTTTACTTGATTTCAAATGCAAGTTTCCTTTCCCTAATAGACTGTCTTTATTTCAGTCCACAAGTTCTCTCACTTTTACGCTTTTGATTCTCTTCCTCATTCCATGGTGTGGGGTGAGCTGTGTGGGGCTGAGCTGCCTACCAGTGTTGACCCACAGCTTCCCAAACTCAAACAGCATTCATACTGGGGCCCTGCTTTCCAGAAAATGGCAGGACATCTGCCTGGCAATGGGTAATAGTGAATGAATTTCTCTTTTTATCTTCCTTGCAATGCAGGCTATGCTTTTCTTACTAAACTGGTTTTATCTTGACTCATGAAGGCTTTTTCGCATCTTTTCCCCTATCTATCCAGTTGAGCAGAAGGAATAATAGCATGACTGCATGGGCATCTGACAACTGACCAGGGCCAACCTATGACAGGAAATAACACCTCTCAGTCCCTGAAGGCTTTTTTTTTTTTTTTCTTTAAACGCAGACTTACTTTAGTCTCCCAAGATAATTTGAAGATATTCCTGTACATGCGCTTCAAGACCTTTTTACACAACTGTGCAGCATGTTCTTCTCTGAGTTCCCCCAATACTTCACCTGTTTGCAAGGATATTTTATTTTCCATGTCAGTCCTGTCACATGTACTACCTTATTCAGTGATTTATTAAATTGCTCTTTAGAATGAAGAATTGTCTAAAATCAATCAGGTCACCTCAATAATTTCCTATAGCAGTAAGATCCTTTCTTTTTCAAATCCAGACACTTATTATTTTAAAGCAAATAATTTAAATACATTTTTTATTTCACTATGTGGCAAATTTGCTTCAAAACATATTTTTAAGCCTGTATCATGTGTGCTTAAATATTTTACCAAGTGGATGTGTCCTGCAAGTAGACAAGATACATTATTTTACAAAATCATATCAGTAGGATTGTCAGGTCTCGGCAGTTTACTTACCTGTTGCTCTCTAGGGTTGCGCTCAAAAGGAGTCTTTAGCAAGTTGATCTCTGAAATACCATGACCAGGGGGTATATTTCCTTAAAGAATTAAGTTCTGATTGTTTGGTTGAAAACATGAGGAAGAGAGATGTATAATGGATAGCATTTAAGATCTTTCTTTGACAATCATATTATCTATAAATCAATAAAAGATATAAGAACCAAAACTAATTAGACTGCTTTTTTCTGCCATAGCTCTCAAACTTAAAAGGGAAAATATTCCTCCTAATTATCTCCTCAAAACATGCCATAGTATTCTTCAAAACATTCTGCTATCAAGACCTCAAATTACAGTATCAGAAAAACTACCCCTGAGTAAAAACTTCACTGTTGAGAAAGCGTATAACTGAATGCCCTCCTCTTTATAGATGAAACCTGGAGAGGAACTATGGTGATTTCAAACTGAACAAAAGGCCAACTAAATTCTTTTTCTCCAGATATATTTCTTAACTACCTTTCATTCACAAAGTGCATTACAATTCTCAAGTGGTTCCAGTCACGCTGTTATGAACTCAAACTTTCATTACATCAAAATGTAAAAAGGTCACAAAAGTCATCCACTCCTCATGTGCAATCCTAGGAGGAGACCCAGCTCTTCTCATTTGTCAATAATGAATAGTTTCAGTGTGCATACTTTCTCTCAAATTGGAATTTTGTTTTCCATCTGTAGGGAAATACCATAATCTGTCTACTGGATAGAGTGAATGATATTTGAAAACTCTCTAGAAAGCTTTATAGAAAGACACAACTCCTGCAAATCCCCACCTGATAATATTATATTTTAGCACATATTTCAGGGCTTAAACATATGCAGTGGGAGGGAAGATCATTGGTTTAACCCTGTATATAGCATAAAGCCTTTTCAATTACTGCAAATAAGGAGTAAGAAAACAGCATTTTTGGTTCATTTATACAGCACAGTGTTGTTTTTCCATTAATAACTAGCATCCTGACTTCCACAGAAATCTACAGCATTCATAGAAAACCCCAACTTAGTACATTCATCTTGTTATTATTTGTAATTGTTTGAATTTTCCTCTTAGTTGAAAGGTTTTCATTAAGATCAGAAAATCCTGTTTTCATTGGCATTTTAGCTCAATAAATTGGAAGTCAATATTTATAAACTTTTTTGCCTTCAACAAATTTTATAATATTTTTATTACATTTTTTCTTAAAACAGTACTAAAAAGTATTACACAGCCTCTTCATATTGCATTGCTGCCTTATTTGTATGATACACAGTTAACATTATCACTTTTCCAGGATACATTGAGCACTAATAATAAAAAATGCTTGCTTTATATTAAGACTAAGAAGTTGCATTTTTTTCTGAGGCCACCATCAAATTCATCAAAATTTTCATGTGTCTATCTGTATAAGTAAAGTGCGTTTTCTCTCTTCCCTCAGATACTGTATACAGACATAAAAAATAGTTTAAATGCCAGCTGCATGCATAATCTTATTTTAAAAACAAGAATACTGATTGAAGGAGAAGGTTGGTGTGGGGTTTGGGTTTTTTTTGTCTGATTGGTTTGCATGTCTCACTGGAGATGTTTTCTGTGGAAAGTAGCATTCCAGGAAGAATTTTGTCTCACACACAGAATTGATACAAATATATTTCAGATCTTTCCTATGATAAGTTTAGTCCTTTAATGAAGAAGTAACTTTAAAAAGCCAGGTTATTCATTGTGTTCATATGTATTTCAGAGAACTTCCTGCAACAAATCATAGAAATTAGTTTCATCCAATCTCTTGCTGGGCATTTTGGGCATTTGTCCTCTTTTCTTCAACCAAAGCATTTTTTTGTAAGTGGAAAATTCATTCTCTAGGACATTTAAAGGTTAAATAAATAAAAGTGACAATCTAATGTTTGTATTGATTCACAGCACACTGAAGTATTCATCATTAATAAATTGAAATCAAATTTAGCATGTGAACTCTAGCAAACCTTAGACTGGTTTTGTCTCTCCTTATGGACTTTGAGCTCAGGAGCTTAAAATGAGCTCATTCTCTCCTTTCATCTGCCCCCTTAGATGTCACTTATTTTTCATAATGAGCTATAACTAATCTAGAAGGGAAACCATAACAGTGTGTTGGAAATGAAGTCCGGCTTTCTGAAATATTGTGATAACCATGTAAAACTTCAAAAATGTTAAGTTTCCTATACTGCTCCATACACACAAATCTGTCCTGCTTGAAACCAGCAAGTTTTCCCACTGCCTTCAGTAAAACCATTCTTGGGAAAAATCTGCAACCTTTGAGTAATTTTTGTCAAAAGGGAGTTTCCAATGACATAGCCAAGCTGTGTAAACTGCAGGGGAAAGCTTGCGTGTTTGTGTCTTCATTCCCTCACGTTTTAATCAGAAAATATCAGTCTCTTGGGCTTACAGACAACCCTCAGAAATGTTAAATTCAAGTACGTTTAACTGATAAAGGGAAAAAACCCCAACAAAATCTATAATTTTATAGTATATAGCTGAGTCATTTAAAATAAAAATTATGTGGAGTGTGTCAATTTAAATCCTCAAGAGAGATGACATTTATAAGTATGAATGGTAGCATGTGTCACTAATATTTTATCTTCTAATGTAGCTTTCTGGGAGCTGGTAAAATATGATGGAGGTTTTACAGGTACCAAGCATATCATCATGACATTCCTAAAAATATTATAAAAAAGAAAGACTATATTTCTTTAAACTTACTTGAATCATAGAACAGAATGATTAAGGCTGGAAAATTACCTCCAAGATCACCAAATCCACCCTTTGACCCTAATATCATCATGGCCACAAAACCGTATTGCAAAGTGACATGACTACTCATTTTTTGAGCATTTGCAGGGATGAAAATGATACTTTGTATGATATGCATAGATGTAGTTTCAAGAATGAACAATTAGTCTAAAGTTCTATGTATCATTATTGCAAAGTATCAAGACTGGTCTACCACTGTGGTAAGAGTATTGATGAGGAAGTTTTCAAATACGAATTACTTGAAATAGTTTACTTTCTGGCCCTTTTATAATACTTAGATAATTGAGATATTTCTTGCTGTGAAATAGATTGTGACTGTATCTGAGGGCATACTTAAACTCTATTTGTTTAGCAGCTAAATGGCTGTTAGGGCAATATCACAAACCAGTAGTTATTCTGAGAATACCTTTCTTTCCGTATCTCTTTCAAAGAACATCTGTTGCTGGAAAGATGAATATGGTTTCATGTTTTGGTTGCATGGCTGAGAACAAATCTGTTTAATTGCATACAAGATGGAAGCTGTTCTGCACTGGAAGTTAAAGTAATGCACTATAATTTTTTCTGTATAGGAGGCTTTTCCATACAGTGGCGACATAATTAAGCAGCTAAAGTTATTAAGTTACTTTGTCATGTGGAAACTTTTATACCACAGTGAGTACCTTTTTCTTTTTTTTTCTTTGTCGTTCAATTTACAGCATTTCACAAGCAACAAAAGATAAACTTACAAGGATCTTTTTTGGGTTTTTTTGCTTTGATGGTATAAATGTTACCTTTGAATATGCAGAGTATTCTCTGACAGTATAATTAAGACTGCCTAAAAACATTAAAATAAACAAATCATATCACACAACTCCAAAGAATCATGGCCTTAATTCACTTAGTACGTAGACTACAGCCCAAATTATCTTATATTTGTTTTCAGTTGCAGTAGTGTTTGAGGCACATTTTCTTTCATTCCTCTATGAAAATGCTAAACCTCCCTCAAGTTGTTTCATTCACCTCTGTGATGACCTAAAATCCCTAACCAATCTGAACTGTCCTTGGTTTAGTTGTCATCTTCTTTCCCTTAAATCCATATTTTTTCCTACATCTTTCAGGGTATATGGGAAATGCCTTGTAAGTATGCCTGTTGCATTGAACTGTTAGTTAAAATTAAAAATATACAAAGGTGTTATATCAGCAGTGTTCCAAAATTTGTTCCCATCACCTATTAACCATATGAAGTAAGTTTATATGAAACAGAAGTAACAGAGATAAAACTCTTTTTAGAGTTTGTTTTAGCACAGCTCCTTCAATTTAACTAAAGAAAGTGGGCAGAAATTCAAACAAAATTATAATATCATTTATTTTTTTTTTTAACTTGATGTTGTGCAGACTAAAATTAATGCTGTATGACTTACATTTCCCAAAAAAAGATTGTACTGCAAGTAAGGAAGGGAAAAAAAAAAAAAGTGGGGGTGCATTGTTGGTTTTTTGGTTTGCTTGTTCATTTATTTGGTTTCAACCCAAAAACTGTGAAAGCCTTCTATAGCATCAGAGGAGATCCAATGAGCTTCAGTATTAATACTTGTCAATATAATTTGCTTAACATTTTGAAATGTAATCAACATGCAAAACTTTCATAAATCCTAAACATTGATTAATGTTTCGCACTATTTGCTTGTAACTGAGTAAATGAGTAAAAATCAGAAAGAACAGTAATATCAACAGAGATTGAGACCATTCACTCAGAACCAGTGGCATGTTACAGTGCTCAGCTACACCACTATTCTTTTGCTGGTTCCAAGTGGGGTGTCTGTAGGAAAACAGCTCCCTGAAAACATTCTCCAGACCCTTCACACTCTCAAATAATGCTTTTCTCCTCTTTGGGAGAGAATACCCAGCCAACATCAAGCTAGGAATCTTTCCAACAGTGTAAGAGTATAAGCGACTAGTAGAAATATCCAGCCTGAGTTGTACTTCCTAGCACAACCTATTTTATAGGCAGGGGAGCCTTGGAATGTCTTTTGCAATTGCCTAGGGACAAGAGTTGTTTCAAAGAAGGGACAGGTTTGGCCCCTTAGTTACCCTCACTCATCTGCGTTTCTCCAAGTGAATCTTGGCTTCCAGATAGGCAGCAGTCATATTAGCAGGATTCACCAAGAGAAGAGGGAAATTTGTTGTAATTTTCAGGTGAGGGAAAGATTTTATTTTAGTTTTCAGTGTATTAGCACAATGTTAGTGAAAATGGCACTCTTTGTTGCCAATATCTGGAATTTCGTATCTGCATACAAAGTTTGAAAGGTATGGTATCACTGAAACAGTTAAAATGAAGTAGCTCCTTTTTTATTAAAGCTAGACATAACTGTTAATGAAAATTACAAGACACTTTAGTGTGATAAATAATACATGACAAGGTGTGTGTTGCTGTGAGATAATGCGCATCTCAGAGGCACGATGACATATGCCTTGGAGTGCCTTAGTGCAATTATGAAATGGCTCAGAGTTAGATTTTTAAAAAGAAGATTCACATGTTTGTAGCTGTCCAGAAAAGAAACATGAATAATTTGCTACTATAATGATTACTGACAGATTTAGGAGGGGAAATATAATGTTGGTTTAATATTCTTATAATATTTGTAGTTTTCTGACACAAGCATTACATTTATTGTTCCATGGGACTGGACTCCTGCCAAGGTCTCTGCTATGGCAGTCTTTAAGAGCACTATTGCTGGTATGAGCAATCTATAGTGAATTGTTTCCTACTAGCAAAAATATTGAATTAACTGATTCTGAATTTCTTCCAATTGGGCAGTCACAATTTGATTATCATGTATTCATCGCCTTTGACTGAGCCCACATTTGACTCATACTTTCACAAAAGGCAAGGACAGGACCTCCAAAATTGTGGATGTTAGTATAGATGGAAAGGGAAATTTTATTGCTTGAAGGCACTAATTTCCACCTAGTATAAGGAGTAGGAAGTAGTTAGGTCATACGTCCTTGAAAAATATGTATGCAAAAGCAGATGAAACTACATGGCAGGGAATTAATACTTCCTCCTCCCTTTCTCCTCTCCTTGCACCCCAGGGACTGCTGGGAGAATAAGAAGCCAGTGCTGAAAATCTGTTCCCATTGTGCTCTGGAAGTATTGCTGCAGCAACACCTCCAACTCTCAAATGAGCCCTCCACACAGAGACACAATTGTTATGTATTAGAATTCTAGATACAAAATGCTGCACATATAAACAAGACTTTTTTATTATAATATCCAGCATGATTGCATGTCCATGTTATAGGATGTCCTGTTACAGACTTCCTTACAGCATGAAAAAAAAAAAAAAAAAGCTATGAAGCTGTAGATGTTTCTTACTTCTTAAAAAAAAAACCTGGAAATCAGACTGAAAGATAAATTACATAAAGAAAATAGATAATTTACACTTCTTTTCCATTTATTCTGCAATGCTAACATCTGCAATCATTTCACCAGATAGCACTTCTCAGGTTTTCTAATAAAAGAAAGGGGAGCAAGGGATGAATACATCTTTGTGATATATTTACTGACTGTCTTAGCCATTTCTAGGTTAACATCTTTAGAAGGAGCAGTTTTTAAATCTCTTTTTTTATGGTAATGTTGACTTCAGGTAAACATATAAACTCCCACTAGCAATGATTGCTGCATGTAAGGGTTCATGAAAATGCAAAAGGTCACTGTACATAGCAATCAGTTTGGACTGTGAGAGAACACATTGACATTTATAATACACCCAAACCAGAAACAGTTCCTATGGAGACTATTTGTGTGTTTTAATAATGCAGTTATTTATAAAATTCTAATACGAACATTTATATGAAATAAATATACATATGACTTACGTAAGAAAATCCAAACCTCTTAAATATGTAACTGTTATGCTGCATTCATCTGTTTCTCTGTCTATTGTGATGTAGATAGTTTGATTTTATTGGAAATTTTTTTGAAATATCATCTTTCATTTGTTGTTGGAGTACTCACACAATTGGACTCCACAATGTCACATTGACATTCCTTCTAGACTTGTGGTTCCACATGCTTCTTGCATACTGCCACCCCTAATTCCCAGCCCCATTTACTGCTACTGAGTAGAGCACAGAACGAACTAGACTCTGTCATTTCTCATGTGCGATTTTTACTCACTAGACTGCTATGCCAATCATAAGTATCAGGTTGTTTGTAAGCAATTTATCTGTTCTCTTTTTCTTTAATGTTTTCTTTAAAGTAATGCCTTTGAAATAGATTTTGTTGGCATGTTAGACTACCTCTAGAAAGTTACTATCACCCTCTGAATAGGCAGCATTCAGAACAGCTGATGAATCCCAATTATTTGGAAAAGTTATGAGTAGTGAATAATTTAATTTTTTTGTGCACACCTACAGTTAGCAGAAATACAGTGTTAGATCAGAGCTGTTTCTATTGAGGACAGTCAGGAACCTTTTCACTCCAGATTTCTCTCTAGATCTGGTCAAGATCCTTATTGTTTGTGAGTCAAGCTCTGCCAGTGGTCATAATGAAGCAGATTATGAGATACAAATGACAAATTAGGATAAATACAGTCATAAGTTTTTTCAATGATAAATTCAGAAAAGTGCTATAACAACAAGAAGAAGAAACTTTACACATATATTGGGACAAGATGTTCAAGGCATCAGATAAGTGTGAAACGTTGATTAGCCTTGGACCTTCTTATTCTCAACAACAGTGATCTGTTCCTCAGACTTAATGTCCAGTCTCCTGAAAAGGGAAGATTTACTCAAAACTTCAGTGTTTCATCAGTCTGTCAGCACCCCAGGAAAGCTGCAACTCTTTACAGAATCACAGAATATTCTGAGTTGGAAGGGACCCACAAGGATCATGGATTCCAGTTCTTAACAAAATGGCCCATACAGGGATCAAAACCTCCACCTTGGCTTTATTAGCATCAGTCTTTAACCAACTGAGCTGATCTCAGGGTCACTTGTGCCCAACCAGTCTGTCAGTGTCCCATTATGGGGACTCATCACTGAGCAGTTTGCTAGGCTGGAGGGTGTATCTAAGATAACCACGGGATGGAGACACGTGTCAGGCCAAGGAGAGTGATTTCACCATTTCACCTGATTTAACAGCAGGACATCTTCCTTTATCTCCCTTAGTTTTCAGCTGCTGTGTGGCTTATCAGCTAGAAAACACCGTTTAGTTCCCTTCTTTTCAAGGGTTTCAACAGAGCCTGGCTGTGGTGTCTCCCCTCTGCTCCACCCTCCATTTAGTCCCCCTTAGATTGTATTGTGTATGGGAGGTTGGATATGCTGATCATGTTCAATTCAGACATTAGCAATTGTATTTTCCCCTATAATTTTCATACCATTATCTTTTTATCCCCAGTCATCTTCCCACAATTATGATTATTATAATTGTTATTATTACCAGTATTATTTTACGAGTAAGAAAAAACCTACAGTTGACTAAAGAAATGGAATGTCCAGGAACAGATTCCTCAGGAAAGAAATGAAGAGAAGCGTTCATGTTGCCTAATGTAACTTTGCTGAATTACCAAGCTAGTTTACTAACATTCTGGATGAATTAAAGTGTGAGAGAAGGAGGTTATTTTAGTGGGCAAATACTCAGGCTGTCTAATACTCTGCATCATGAGATATGGAAGGGAAGTTAATCTCTTATTATAGAAGGATGCAACAAGAGCAATCTGTAAAATTGTAAAAATTAGATGTATAGCCTTACAGTACCATGAGTATCATGTCTTATATTGATCATATAAAAAAAGTACTGCATAGTCTTGATTTGCATAGGCCAGCTAAATAGGTAAGCTTGCATGCACTGTTGATTAACATCTGGGCTGGAGAACTAGGACAACCCAGGAATCTTCTTATAGTTCAGTCTTTTCTATGTAGGAGATGCTTTGAATATAGTTTGAATAGTCTGTAACAAATGCTTATGCATTTGCTGGAATTGCCACATAGGACAGGGGGCCTGCTCACTTGTAGAAAATCACCAGAACATCAGTTCAAGAAGTCACATGCAATCCAGGTAAAAAAGTCACGTCAAGGACACTTGAAGTAGAGAACCCCATCATAATGCATATGATGATTGTTTATCCTGTTTGAGAAATTTCATTGCTCACATGCTCATATATGTTTTTTTAACATTCAGTCTGTGAATGTCTGTGCAACCCAAGTAAATTGTAAAACCTGAGAACTATTTTGTGTTTCATTATTTCAATGCACTCACCATAAATTTAGGGGGAGGGGGAAATATTAAATAAAGTTTTATTGCCATTTAAAATTTTGTCAATCATAATGACGACTTTGTTTTGTAAATTAGATTCTTTTCAACTATTCCATCAAGGCTTCCTCTGATTTTTATTTTTTTTTTTTTTTTTCGTTCATTCATGAAAGCTTCTAATTGCAGAAACTGCGAACTTTCACAGTCACCACTAAAATTATCAGGATATGTTCATGGTAATGAGAAAGTTGCAATCATTTGATAATCTCCATATTAAACATTAACAAGTGCAAAAAAATTTAAAACTGAAAAATGAGATTTCAAGAAAGAAATATTGTTTCCATGTTGACTGCTGTAACAATTGCTATGATCTTCGAACACAACTCTTGAGCTTCGGGAAGGGTTAAGTCAAGGAAAATTAACCCCTTTACATAATCTTATATCCAAGCTATGAAAGGGGAAATTTGTAAGACAGAAAAAAGCAGTACTTGATGAGTATCACTTAAAGCAATATTTGCCCAGAGGGCACAAGAATCTTTACAAAGCAGAATACTGAAATTAGGAGGAAAGTAATATTCAGTAAATTTTTCCCTACCAGTGGGAGGCCTTTTTTCTCTAATTCAGATCTCAATAAAATCCCTATTTTATTAGATTATATTTAACAAAAAAGGCACTCATTAAATTATTTTATACAATATGTTATTAATCTATGTCTGAAGAAACAGTTCATTTAACATTTGATATGATTTATATAAGAATAAAACTCTGTTGTGAAAACTATGACTGGGAAACAATGTAGGCTGTAGAATATTTAGCTTGTGTATTTATGTATAAATCTAAGCACTCCAAACCAGGAAGTTTTATGCAACATCACAAATCATCCTTGAAATTAACAAAAATTCTAAGCTTGCAAAAGCAGTCAGTTTAACAACTTGATCAATGTACAAATACTAAAGTAAACACACACAAATCAACTTCTAATTATTAATAAAGAAAAGTCTTATATTAATCTAAATAGTATTTCTGACATAAATTGAGTTTTTAGAATCAATGTACTATATTTTGTGAATTGTTATTTAAAACAAGCAAACAAAAAGCTTATTGAAGAGAGAATTTTCACTACACTGAAATCAATATAGGTAAATTCATCTCTTAGGTACACATCACATGTTAAAAGAAAAGCATGTTCAATAGGCTAGTAAATCAGACGTAGATCTGTCTAATGTGAAAGTACGGTTCTGCCATATCACACAGGCCTAATGGACTTTGAACAGACTACAAACCAGAACAAAACAGGCATTGGATTAAGATGGCCAACCCATTATAATGCCTTTCTATATTATTCAGTGCAGTAATTATTATAGCCTATGAATTCTGTAAAAGAATAAATAATAAATGAACACATAAACATTTTGGTCATAAATGCCACCATTTTTCCTTGTAAACTGACTGCTGAGTTTGCTCTGTAGGATTCTTTACAACTTGGTCAAAGTAGGTCAAAAACTTCTTTAGGTCAAAATACCCTGCAAAAGCCTAAACAGAAACTGTGTTTAAGTGCAAAGGAGCTCAGAAGTGTGACCTCAGATAGGAGTCCTGTTGACACCAAGGTTACAAAACAGGAACAATACTGCAGGTTCTGCTCCAGGCTGTTATCAAGAAAATTTTCTTGAATGTTTTCTGTGACTATCCTTTAGTTACACCTGTGTGACCCTAGCTACACAGCTGTGCCAGGTAATAGAAACCTTCAGATCAGATAGCTCCATTTCTCCCTGACCACAGAGATAACCTATGTTTCTGCTGATAACTCTTTTTGTTTCAGCTAGATTACTAGAAAAATAGATCTACGTAACTGTTGTATTTATTTAGAGTCAGCAGAGAACTTCCATCTCCTCAGAACGGATCACAGCGCTCAATGTCCATGGAGACAGTATATGCGATTGACTCTTAAGATGTAAATCTACTTGAAAAGGCACTTGATGAAGTGAGAGATTTCAAAAGGTACTTTTTTTCACTGTTTAGTATGAATGTTTCACCACTAATCTCAATTCAGCAAAGAAACACAAGTATGAAGTTTGTCCAGCTAGAAATAAGAGAATTGGAAAGTTAAAGTAATACTTTTTTTTTCCCTTCTCTTTTCTTGTTCTTTGACCACTGACCTATGGACATATATTGCTCTTGTCAGAGTAAGAGATAAGCACAGGAAGCATCTGTAAATTAGAAAGCTTGAGATACATCAGCTCTGCTGTTTCAGGAAACAATTTATTAATATAACTGTCAATTTGTTAATTTAACTCATCACAGAGCTGGCATTGCAATGTAGCTGAAAATTTTGATAGCTTTATAAAATTTCATCTTGGGAAGGACTGTTCAAAATGTGAAAATGTAAGCCATATGATTTTAATTAGTCACAATTTTGATCCCTTTATTTAGCAGGATAATCATATTAACAGAATTTATACCTTATTCCATTGATTTTCAGGAAACGCTCCATTTCCAAAATATTTTGTCTGAGAAATTAATCTAAAAGTAGAGCAAATAATGCTTGTGAAAGTTATACCACAGGCTAGAGGTAGCCATATGAGTCACATGCCACTCAAATTTCACATATTAATTGCAATCACACTTGTTTAGAGTGTGCAACCAAAGTACACACACATTTCAGATATATGGTTCTAGATAGACTTAATGGTTAGGGCCAATTAAAGCTAAACATTTTTTGATGCTGGAATTCACACGGAGAAGGCAATGTTATATATCAAAATTTGTTAAATGTGAATTATATGTACAGACCTCAACATTTGTTGCTACTCCAATTAATGTCTAATTTATGAGCCTAACTTACCTAATTAATATGAAAAATCCTAATAAATCCCATATTTAAATTGTTATACATAACATTCCCAGTACCTTTCCCTTTCCTCTGGTGTTTTTCCCATCTTTCCATTGTCCCAAGTGCAAGACTGACAGTTGCAGTCTTCCTCAGAAAGAGGAAGGTGTCTTTGTTGGGAGGAGTATGATGTTCATGACAGTGCCATCTTCTTTCTCAACACTGGATCTACCTGAGGCAGTTTTCATAATTTTTCTTGGCACTGTGATTCCTTCTCATGGGCTACCAGACAGATTTTTATGATTGCACTAGTCCTTCAGTTCTAAATCTCCTAAAGAGTACTTTTGTCATACACCAAATGTCTATGTCTGCCAGATGATCACCATTAAAGGTATTCAGAGGGGCTAAGCTAAAAAAGGTGAGAAAATAGACATTTGATGATTTAACAATTGTCAAAACAAGGGGCAGGCAAACTAAGTTCAGAAAATCCTTGAGACCTTGCAATTCCAGGTTAATAGACCCATAGCCTTCTGCTAGTAAGAGCAAAATCATATTTTCCAGGCTACAGTAGCAGGTTCCCTAATGATGGCATAAGCTTAAGAGACGTATATTAAATTAATAACAATGCCAGATGCTACCAATTTCTCTGTACCTAAGTGTCCTATCTTCTAAATGGGGATGTTGGTACTGCCTTTCCTAAGAAAGGTATTAAAGATTAAAATAACGTCATCTATAAGAGCCCTATGAATGTATATCATAAATATCTGACTTAGGAAAGCCAATTAACTAAAAGCAATGCATGCAAACAGAATTACAGTTCTTTCAAGAGCATGTCTCAGGAAGGAAGATGACCTCTTTCAGCATCCTGCCATGAAGGCAAGGGAAGTACAGAGAAGAGCAACTAGAGAAAACCACATAATGAAGCAGAAATCCTATGAAGGGAGACAGGTAAAACCAGGGCTCTGCAGTATGGAAAGGAGATGACAGAGAGGGCAGCGTATACACCGCTTTACAAAATCAAGGATATATTGTATAATCCAAAAGGAGGCCTGTTCTCCAAATCCTCAAATAGAAGAGCTAAGAGTCACTTTAGAGGCTATTTGGAGATTGGTTTATAATTAATAAAAGAAAGTACTTCTCTACACAATAAGTAAGGTGGAGCTTTATGCCACAGGAAGCTACAGAGGCACATAGTATCTTCAAGTTCAAAAAGGGACTAGAGAAATTTGTGGAAAAGTCCCTAAGCAAATCAAGAAATTACAAAGATATATCCTCTAAAATCTGTAAGAAAACACTCCCATGTGCTAAGGGACCACAAAAAAATGGCAAGGGTTTCGTGTCCTCCCTAAACAGCATTTTCTATTGCAAATGTCCAAGGGAGAATTCAAACTGAGCAGTGGTTACATTTCATGTTCTTAGGTATTGTATTGGTAGGCAGAACTGTGTCTTTCTAGCCTTATATTTGTCTCAGGTATCACATGAAACTCTCTTCTGAAATCCAACCATCTTCTTCATCCTCTATGAAAGCAGTGATTCGGCCACCTGCAAGCCAGTTCCTGAGCTCCTCCAGAGCCTCTCCAGACCAGTCATTCCTGTGTGTATCTCATCACAAATATTTGGACTGAATCTGGAGTTCTGCATGTGTGACAACAACTGCTGAATGTGATTTGGATGCACACAACTCTAGTGAAGGAAGCCCTCAAAGCTTCCTGTTACATTCTAATCTGGAAAGTTAAAAGACAAGATGAAAACAACTGCCACAGGTTCCCTTGTGGCTATAAGCTCTACTTTTCACATTTTGCACAGAATGCGTAATTCTTTTCAAAGAAAAGATCTGAAATTTTAAAGAAAAGGCAGCTGTATGGTTCAATAAGAAATACTTAAATACTATGGCAGTTTAATGGCAGAGAAGTACATACAAATATATATATACATACAGATGTATATACACACACACACACATATATATATGTATGAAAACAACAAATCCCTATTCCCCAAATATTTGCACACACTTGGATTTTTTGTGGATTATTTATCTCAACCCTGAGATGGATTTTTATCATTATTTGATATACCCATTGCTAGCTGGGAAAATACAAGAATAATCTCTCAACCAGAAGAAAGTATTTAGCTGATATACAATCCCAGCCCTTTTTTTATATTCCTGAATTTACAGTCACACACAGATATATTCAGTGAAACATATTCAGTTCCTGCAGCCTGAATAGTGACTGGAAAATACAACACTGGTCTTCAGCCTGAAAATAGAGCTTCACTGCATTCTGTAATGTACTGAATACTCAGTATAGTGCAGGTGTTAGAGTGATGTAAACTTCCATTTTCTTTCCACCCTGCAGTTCAAAAAGCTCTTACTCCAATCTTCTTACAAGACAATATAAGTGATACAATACTTTTGTGGAAATAAGAATCTAGTTGTTGACACTTTGAATACAGAAATTAATCAGCATTTCCATAACAGTGTAAATAGCAGTACCTGGAGGCATGCAGTAGAGATAATGAACATCAAGTTTAACAGTACACATTACAGGCATGAGACTATTATTACACCTTAATGACATGCAAATGAACAGTCTTCAAGCAGTCAAAAGATGCTGTGTAATAACAGATTTCTCCAGGCTATAAACTGGATAAAGCAAGTACAGCACTCTTTCACATAGATACACAACGCTGTTTTACCTAGTAGGCTATCTTTCAGGGAAAATTTTCAAAGGGCATGACTGGAAAGATATAATCCATATCCATAAATATTTCTCTGTCATATCCAGACTTTCACCATTTTTTGCAACCATGTGACATATTAATTGAAAATAATAATAGTCGGTCCATTGAAATATGTGAAGTGATGTTGTGTGATATCCAAATTAATAGCACAAATTCCAGATAAAATATCTATCTTTCTTCATTACTATAATCTCACTGGGTGCTGGCTATGTTTCAGAGCCAGTGAAAACACTTGGTTCAAATAGGATTTTTTAAATTAACCTACCTTAGTTTATTCACAGCCTGATTAAACAGATAATTAAAAGTTACAGATGCATAACAGTACTAAATTACACTAGGTTGAATGCATTTGTGAGAAAGATTATTAGTCTTTGAGATGCTGGCAAGGACCCAAGTGGCTACAATGATGAAGATCCACTGAGGTTCAATTATTTTGCTGTCTTCAACACATTTTTTTCTGAATTCCTTTTAATTAATTTAAGTAACAGTAGGAAACCCAGAGTACTCGTCAAGCCAGTGTGAGGTTAGTGGGCTTTGAGTCTGAGTCATTCCTCACCAAGTTGCACCAATGAAAAAATGTGTATATCTCTATTCACAATACAGTCACAATACAGCTGAATAATTCTATTTAACTCTACAGGAAACTGACTTGGCTTCAAAAATTTCCTATGCTCTGCAGATACTTGTTAAAAAATAATGACAGAAATTGGCCTTTATTAGTGTAGTTCAAAGACAACCTTCAGAGATAACGTAGGTGACTCCAAATTTTCAGCTTCTATGGTGTTAGCCTAGAGAAAAAGCCTGTAATTGGGATCCACAGGATCCTGCTTTCGGCAAAACAGCAGAACTGAACCTTTGGCACAGACACAGATTTGGGCTGACACAAAAAGTAGTGTGCTTACAATGCTTTTTAAAATTCATTTGGTACCAGTTGCAAAGCAAAGATTTCTCCCTGTCTACTGTTTTCTGAATCTACTGACTGACATGGGTATTTATTCTTTTGATTTCTGAAATCCTCAAACCAAGCATTTGATTGCCTTATTTAGCTGAGGAACTGATTCTTTTTCTATGTGTTTTTCAAAAACTTGTCAAGAATAGGAAATACAGAAATTTAAAGGTTGAAATGATTGCCTGAACCATCCAAAAGTTTGAAATATGTGTCTAGACAACACTTTTAAGTGGAAGGCAGAGAAACTGACTCAGAGTTCTTTCCTTATTACTTGGGCTGTTTTACATGCCTGTGAACTAAACAATTTTCGGTTTAAAAGTACATAAAATAAGTCAAGAAAGAGCTAATTAAAAGAGCACATTTCTCAAAATATCAGTTTGTTTTGCAGTTTACTAAAATATGATTCAGAAAACAAGAAATCTCTTCATAGTATGGAGAGTTTCACACCCAATTTTTGTTTGACAGGAGGACAAAGCAAAGTCTTGAAAAAATTAACGAATCTGTAGTTATAGCCATATGTACCCCAGAAGGTAGTGCTCATGACTGCCAAAGAGTGTCCTTGGTCTCTCATCTTTTAGTTTAAGTCCCATGATCGCCTGTGTGCTCTGGGCCTGACTGGTCTGGGCACTCGGCAGGTGACAAAAATGGCAGCCCTTGAGGGGACCTGGAGCTGGGAAAGGCAACTGTGCAACTCTTTGACTTTAGCTGGAAGTCCTTGAGAGGGGATCTGGAGGTGTGAGAAAAAGAAGAAGAAAGAAAGCCAACAAAACCACCAAGTGAAAAATCATTCCCACACACATAAAAATAGCCCAAAGCTGAGCCATGAGATGGAGGAAGAAACCTCATGAGGAATATCATATATACTCTTCAGAAGGATATAGTCAGGATGCTGATAACTTGGCACAATATCGTTCATGAAAGGGAGAGAAAAGGTCAGTCAAAACATGTGGAAGGATGAGCCTACACCAGAGAAAAGGAGATGTTGGGAAATTTTTGCGTGACCATCATAACTGTATTAATACTGGGGCTTTCCTATGGTCACTAGACTATTCAGATTAGTGGTGAATTCTTAGTTCCATATATATGGTATGCCCTTAGCAAAATTTTGAGCAACAAACATTAACGTTGAGATGTGACTGGACACAAAGAAAGTATATTAAAGATTAACTACAGTTTTCCATTGTCAAAATGGCACAGGATTCAGATGTAAACATTCCCTGTCCTAAACCTAAAGGCCAAAATAATGAAAAGCTACTTATCACTCTGAATGCTATATTTACTCTGAGTCCACTTTGATGTCTTTTGAATAGATGAGTTCTCAAACTGTATTAGTAAAAACACCTCTGGAATTAGAGCGCTTACTAAACTTTTTAGCAAACAGCAAATTTTCTTTCTAAATTAATGACCTACCTTTTTCCATACTATTGCACTTTAAGAACGCACTTGTGTCTTGCCTGCTGAGTCCTTTCCATTATGTAAGCCAGGTCATATATTCTGTTAGCAAGAAAGGTTTTGCCTTTCTGTGTGGGAGCAATATGGTACTTAATATTAATTAAAGATGTGTTGTTTCGTTTTCTTTTAACCTCACATTGGGATCTCAAGTTATGAGTCCTTAAGAGTAGAAGATTACTTCATTTCTTTGACTGTGGTCAGAAACACAAATGTAATTAATTTTAAAAAGAACGAAGCTGTAGACACAAATCTATTTACAAATTGCTGAACAGTAAGAAAACACGAAAGCCATGAGAATTCCTTTTGTTGTCTGTCCTCCCTCTTTCTCACATATTTAACACTTGTTTGCAATATAGCCTATTTCTCCCAGGTTTCAAATACAGCATTCATCGTGTAAAGGAACTGGCTTAATAACTAAGAAATCTAATACTCTGTTTGATAAGAAATTGCTAAAAGCCAAAGTGTCAGCAATTATTTTTTTTTGTGAAGCCCAAAGGAGTACTGGCCTTTATTCACGTTACACTTTTAACTATTCTTTCCTGATTTACCAAAGAATTTTGCAAGTCCACAAAACACTGTTCCTTCACACAGAATGAAGAGGTCAGCTTAACTTCACTAGCTGAACCTCAAAGAGAACTATACACTGTGCCTGTGGCATTTTCATTCACTCATATAAAGAATGCTACCTTACAAATAGTGTACTTTAAATTACATTTTACCTGCTGTGAAGACCTGTGTACTACTGCAGTGAAATACATTTTCATTTGGAAGTTGTAAGTTCCTCAAAGGTGAAATTACTAGGCATTGTTCCAAAAGGAATCAATACATAATATTTTGTTAGAAGATGTTAGGAGGGAAATACAAATAGGATTGGCAGGCATGTCTTCATGAAGATGTCATAGATAATGCAATTCCAAGTTGTTTTATTTATGCTATTATTTATTACCATGCTTAATATAAAAAAGTCAATGTGCTTCCATAAAAGTTGAGCATTTATCTGTGCTAATGTCCTGATACTTCAAAGGTAAAATATAAAATTAATTATTTCTTAAGTGCCACTTTAAAATGCCAGTGCAAACATTTTGAAAAGCTGAAGTATGTATCTTAATAATTTCAAATCTCTTCGTGATGAATTTTACTGTACTTCTGTAGGTGCAAATACAATTTCACCAGATAACTTGCACTAAGGAAGTTGGATCCTAGATCTAATGTTAAACTTAATTCTGTCATTTCACTCAAATGAACAGGGCAGTAATTTTCTTCTTTTGGAGTCATGTTTTTGTATTGATTCACAACCTGGTCACAAAGCACTGAAAGAAGAGTATCACAAAGGCAACAGTTTAATTGTCATAAGTATCTTTCAACATCTTTCCGGGTTCCCCTCTATAACCCAGAATACTGAATAGAAAAATTATCCTAGACTCATACACACACACACAAAAAAAAAAAAA
>VWZG01009115.1:29498-61689 GCA_013396735.1 Grallaria varia
AAACCAGAACCCTTCAAAACCAGATCATTACTGGGTTAATGACATTAAAAATGTGAGATAAATTAATATGGTGATAAAAAAAGTAAACTGGTGAAAAATCGTCTCTTACTGAGGATGCAAATATATTTTGTGTCCAGACTATCAGCATTCACTGGATTAAAAGTACATTGGGAAAATGTCTGTTTTCCTTTTCCCCACAGGAAATCTACTCTCTGACTCCAAAGTGGCAAATTACAGTCTTCAGAAAAAAAAAAAATAATAAAACAAAACAACAAACCCCCACAAAAAACTATCATTTTAGAAGGCTAATATTAGAGTAAATTTTTCATCAATAAATTCCCGCAAATATAATCCTTTCATTTCCTAGAGTAATCAATAATATAGTTTTCAACAGGTTAGATCATCACTGTTAACTGAAGTTAACAGTTGGACCTAAGACTGCACAGTAAATGTCTTAGCTGGTATAAATCAAAAGGTGGCATCTGAGTATGATAAAAGATGAACTCTGTGTGCCACTCTTGTGACTCCATTTATGCATGCAGATCTAAAAGGCCTTTTTCACTAAGAAACTTCACAATCTGAGAGTTAAATGATGCTATCTTCACTCTTAACCTCAACACTTTATTTCCCAGGTTGAAGAAGCCCTAGTAACTTTTACAGAGTAAAGTTAGTTTGTGAAATGCCATGCAATTGTAAAGCCAGTACAGTTTTGTATCTCCTTTTTCAGAAGGTTAGAAAAGTGTATGCAAATTACATTTCTTCCCATCATTGTTTGTATTATGTCAAATGTTTAAGTCCTTTCAAATAAGGACTTACTCAGATGACTGATTTGCAGATCTCCACTTAGCCTTCTTTGATTGCAGCATATTTACCGTAACGTTTGTTCAATGCAAAATACCAGATGGCATATGGATATACTATAGACTTATGGCAGGTTTTATCACATTCTCACAGATATCTGATTCGAGAACCCTTGGATTTGGGGGGCATCAGACCATAGTGATTCCATATAAATTACTGAGACTCTTGCTAAGTCCTAACCTTGTCCCATCTCTTGGCTTTTAATAGCTTATCAATGTTTTTTAGAAGAGCATGAAAGAGATTTATTGATCTCTGTAATGACAGTTAAATAAAAAACTATACATACATAGTCCTTTATTTCCAGTCTCATAAAACAGAGAAATAAAAATTCATATAGTCATTATATATTTGAAAAAAAAAAATCCAAACGCCCAAAAACAACCGAAAAAGAACCCAAAACACCCCTGGCTCACAAGTAATTAAACATGAATAAATGAACAAGAGACAGAAAGGAAGAATAAAAGCAAGCAAACAAGCAAGCAAATAAATACACGTACTTTCTTGTTGCTTGACAATCATGCTTTTTGTGTAAATCTAGATTAACTTTCTTGTATTAATTAAACCTTTGAGCCATGTAAACAGAAATAAAGATACTAGTTAAAATGTTTACAGAAACATGGCATATAAAAGCTATAAAATATTTCTGACATATCTAAATAGTACTGTCTGTAAGAAGCTGCCTCTAGCCAAGTTCAGCAAAACAATAAAAGTGGTGCTTAATCCTGCCGAAACTCACTTGCATAAAATTAATAATTTGCATATTTTGCATAAAACATTTTTTTTCCTCCAGCTTGTCTCAAGAAAAATGGTGCTACTACAGGAAAGTAACTTCTAGCACCTCCTAATAACAGGTTTCTGAAGACATATATCTTTTTTAAAGTAAGATTAGCTGTAAAGCAAATCCCCAAATGACTAAGGTCTACCATTTTGGTGTGACTGAGTATTATTTAACATTTTGAATGGAAAAGTCATCTTTTTTACTCTCTAAAATAATTTAACCAATGAAATATTTATGACAAAGACTATTTCCATGTTCTAATCTATTATGGTTATGAGATGTTTTCAGATTTTGCAAACTAAAATTAGTTTATATCCCATTTATACTTCAGGTAAATTAAAACTCTTTAGGAAAACATCAGGGACCTGCTGATGATTCAGCAGGTGACATTTTTTTCTTTTTGCCATTACTAGTGAAATTCCAAAGCATGACATTAAAAGGAAGCACGCTATTGAAAGCAATTTATTATTCTTACAAGATGTGTATACAAGTGAGGGCTCAGCCACATACAGTCATTGAAGATTCCATAGCTATTCTTTGGGAAAAACAATGTCCTGGTCATATTTCATTGTCTCTGCTTACTTTCTGGAAACCAATGTTCTTCCTAGTCTGCCAGCTGGTTTTATATGCTGTTGGAAGAGCTGCTGTGCTCTGTTGCAGTGATGGGTGAAGACCTTCAAGGCACAAAGGCTCCAAGATCTCATGAATCCCAGGAAGGTCTGCATTATACAGCTGGATCACAGTTGGCAGGACCTAGGCTTCACCCCAAATAAGATTAGGAAGCTGAGAAAGGGGAAAGATTGTAGAAATGTCTGAGCTGCGTACATCTATTCTAGAGGAACTCGGAGTACCAAGGATTTTAAGGAGCCCTTAACTCATAAATTATCAGGAAGCATGACAAGTTTTACATGTTAAAATATTTTTACCTTCTCATGCTATATTGCAGCCTATTGTAACCTGACACAGAGACATACAGATTTTTAACCTACCTTTGCTACAAAGAAGTTTTTCTTTTTCCCCCTGATATTTCAACACATTTAGCAACACACATTTCTTCCTAGGTGGTTTCACATAGACAATGTTTATTTCGTTCGTTGAAGGTAGAAGCTAGGCTTGTCAGTTATTGAAAAGATATGCAAGTCACTACAAATTTAACTTTGTTCTAAAAGTGACATATTCTATCAGTCAAACACAATAAAAACATCTCAATAACCTTATAAAGAAAAAAAGACCAACAATGCTATATCTCTCTGTCTTAGCAATGCAGGTGATGCTGATGTCAGAGCCAAAGCTAAGAAGAAGGTACCATCACACATCTGAACCCTTGCCTAACACACTCACTGTCTACTCCTATTCACGAATCTTCATCTCTTCCTCAAAGTTATTTTTCAAACTGAAATATCAACTGCAAGAGTCCTGGTGATTTTATTTCGGATAAAACCAAGGTTTGCAGATTTTACACAATAAATCTTTATGCAAGATCTTTTCATTGTTTTGCAAAAAGTTTGGTTATGTGATTATCCTACTTTGATTTAAATTCTCATTTGGTTCAAATTCTTATCATTGCAAAGATTTTAAGACTGTGATTGAAGCATGGAATAAATCTCAAGCTGATATAAAATAGTGTGCCTTTCATATTAGCTGGGTTGCTTTCTGTTTTAAAATGCCTTTTCTTCTTCTTGTGAATGTCAGCAGTTTTTAATTTACAACTCATTATGAGATAATGAAGTTACTGATATGATTAACAAAAAAATTTATGCTTGTGTTGTGAAAATGGTTTAAAATTATTCGAAAAAAATTGTAAAATATTACTTTTAGTGATGTTCTCAATATTTATAGCAATGTCGAATATCCATCATTCCATATTTGAAAAAAATTCTGCTACAAAGGACAGCAAATAAACACTGCAGAGTTACGCTTGTGAATAACGGGAGGCTAGAGTCATCCACTAGGCATTGCTGGTAATTCTTTTCTGAAGAATATGCAAATAATATTCCAATACAGAATTCCTATCCACTGTTTTTTCCGTCTAATAATCTGCCGAAAATGCAATAGAAATATTCCTGTGAGTCTTTAGAGTATATCTGGTTGGGGTTTTTTCTGCCATGAATTATTCTTACAATTTCACCTCCATCACAGTACCATAAAACTCTTCTACAATGATCTCCCAACTATATATTTAAGTTCTACAGAACCACCCACACTCTGAGCGAAGTTTCACTACACCATACCTTCTGTGCTTTTCTCACTATGCTATTTTTGACTATATGTTTCAGCATTTCACAGAGCTATAAATCTCCAAGCCCGTAGTGCAATCATCACCCTTGCAAACTTTCTGATTTACAGTTTTTACTATTGAAGTGAGTGAAAACTCAATCCAAAAGAGAAGCAGATATGCCTCTGTTTCCTAAAATATGTCCTGAAGCATTCTTTTTCACCTGCTTTCAGATGAAATTAAATATACTTCGGCATACTATGCCTACAATGTGAAATAGTATCCAGGTATAAATTGCCTCAGACATACAGTAAGAAAGGTAAGATGCAAAGTACATGATTTAATTAGTTGAAGTTTTATTCAATTCATGTGGAGACTATGCCATGGTAAATTCTAAAGTACCAGTCCCTTTGATGCGAGACCTTGTTAAAAGCTTTTTGAAAATCCAGGTAGGCTTCTTTGTTGTTATCCACAGAAGTTTGCTGAGAGCTTTCTCATGTTTTTCAGTTTTTCCACAGAAGTTTTTCTCACTTATTGAGATATCACCATTCACCTCTTATTACGAAGCAGGAGTTGCAAGTGATTTTGAATATCTGAGATAATCACTTTCAGAAAGTAATTACGAACTTGTCTACTTCCTGTGATTTGCATCTTCTGGCTCTGTCTCCATTGAAGGCTCCATTCCAATATGCTAGAGGGATGTGACTGCAGTGCACAAAGGCACACTTCATAAGTGAGAATGCAGAGAATGGCTCTTCATTGTGTTTTACTTTAATTTCTGAAACATCATCCATCTCATATTGACAGCGACTAGAAAGTCAACGTGCTTTGCCAATTAAATTTTTTCGTTACATTTTTCTTATTTTAGGAGTCTCCATATTTTATTCCTGAAAAATCTTTGCAACTAGAAAACAAACTGGATTCTGTGTTTTTTTACAGAATAAATAAGTAAAGTATTTGGCAGAAAAATTATGCAAATTGGCCTTTGAGAAAGTCATTATTAAGACACAGACCTTTCTCATTACTCCTCTTTACTCCATATCATTTTTATATCTAAATTAAATGGAACAGAAATTTTTGTGGCTCTCCTCTGTAGCTACTCCAAAAAGTCCATGTCTGCCCTGTGCTGGATGCAATACTCAAGGTGGGGTCTCTTGAGAGCAGAGGGGCAGAATCACATTCTGGCCACACTTCTTTTTACGCAACCGAGGATATGGTTGGCTTTCTGTACTGCGGGCATGCATTGTCAGTTCATGTTCAATTTTTCATCCACCAGTATCACCAAGTCCTTTACCACAAGTTTGCTCTTAAACCATTCATTGCTCAGTCTGTACTAAGATTGCACGTGGCCTTGTTGAACTTCATGAGCTTTGCACAGGCCCACTCCGGAAGACTGTCAGGGCCTCCCTGGATGGCATCCTTGGCCTCTAGCATATAAATTGCCTTGAATTGTCTGTAAACTTTCTGCGGGCACATTCAATCCCACTGTGTATGCCATTGATGAAGGTATGGGTCCAATAGTATTGGCTGAAGTATGGACTCATTGGGGACACCACTTACTATTCATTTGCCCTTGGACATAAAGCCATTGACAAACAGACTCTTAGGACATTGCCATTTAGCCAATACCTTATCCATCGAACAGTCTGTGCATCAAATCTGCCTCCAATTTAGTGTCCAGGACACTGTGAGGTGCTGTATCAAAGGCCTTGAGGAGAAAATTAATTATGGCGAATTAGCAAGCAAAAAGTATACTGATTCTTTGAAATCAGTCACAAAAAATCCAGACTCATAGAATTACACAAAGGAAAAAGACTTAGAGCATCCAGTCTTTTATTCATCCTCACCTCTATAAAGGTAACAATACCAATAGGACTTACAATTAAAAAAAAAATTAACATTGTTTACTATAATAAAATAAGCTTTATACAAAAAGGAATAACAATAAAGCTTCAGTAGCAAGACTTTCATTTTTACTACATTTATCTTACTGAAAGCACATCTTCTAAAAATGTTGCAGAAATTCTATTTAAGTTCATTTATTTCTGTGTGAGGAAAGAGAAGGTAAAAAACAACTAAAGTTCCAGGTTGACAAATTGAGTTTGAGACAAATATAAACTTTAAAGGCATATGGATAATTTTTTGTGCAATACTGATCTGAGGCAGATAACTAGGTAGTAAATACAATTCAACACATTTTATTAAGTGTGGTAGAATTATCATCTTTATCTGAGTAGAAAAAGAAACTAAATGCAGACTTATAAAACAAATCTATAACTCTTACATGAATAATGCAAAAGGCTAATGAAACAAAAAAACGTGTCACCTTATTGTTACAGTTTTGAGAGCTGTTACAGATTCTGCATCTATGAGATATTTGACAAAATTACTTGATCAATTCTTCAAGGGCAAAATTAAAACCATCGTTTCATCTAGTACAAAGTAAGATCAATGGAAGGTGTTCTTATACATAAATCAAAAATGCAAGTATGCAATACTTGCCACTGGCCTGTTCCATTGCTTCCTTTCATCCTCTCTGTTGCTTCCCTGGGTAGGCCATTTGCAGCTGATAAACATTTGATGTCGAAACAACACAGAAAGAGGAAAACAGAATAACAACTGCCACTGGGACAGTGTCTAGCTCAGAAAAACAAGAGGTTGTGTAACCTACCTCTACAGCCATCCTTTCACACACAACACTTTTAGAAAAGCTGAGGCAATAGTGTCCATATTCAGTACGTAAGAGTGGACATTATTACACATTCCTAAATCTCACATAACTTAGCACTCTATTTCTTATACTCCATGCTAAATTTGCTTAACAGGCAGAAACACTTCTATAAATGTAGCGGCAACAGAGATGAAAACTGAGAGTGAGATCCTAGCTTTTCTTAACTTAGTGGGAATTTCACCATTAACTTCAAAAGACAGGATTTCACTCCAGCAGCATAACAGTCTTTATCAGTGGTTATGCACATGGTCAGTACATGTAAGATTACACTAAAAACAGAAAAAAACCCAAACCTTAGTCTATTGATTGTTACCTTACAAATTGTGCAGACATTCAAATCTATTGTGACACACCCCTGTGTATCCATGAGAGATGTTTTCAATGAGCATACTGCCAATCAAGGAAAAAATTAATAGATTTTTGAGGTGTTTGCTTAAAGAAATCTGGAAAGCAGTTCTTGAAAAACAGAAATCTGACACTGGTCCAGTTCACAGTGAGTAGCCATATGAACTAAGAAACATCACCAATGAAGAAACAAATTACTAGTCACAATTATTTTTTGGAAGAGCATCAAAATAGAAGTGGAGCTATATGTAATTTCTTAATGAGAAATTATGGGGTATAATATGCTTCTCTGATTAAGTGGCCATTTTTTAAAAAAACCTAATGAATAAAAAAGAAACATATGTAACACTCTCAGAATCTGCATTAAAGACCACATCAGAAGTAGCCTTCCAAACCTTCACAGTAGTTGTACCTCCTATGTAACAGAGGTTAAGTGATTATTCCATCAAATACAGCAAAAAAAAGGGAAAGGCACATAAGGAATTTTTGCTTTATGCAGGTGACATAGTGGGTGGCAGGGAAAGCCATCCTTTCATATTTTCAGTCCTATATTTTCACAGTTGCTTCTAAGCTGTGGTATGAAATAAATAAGCTTTAAACAAGACTTGGAATTTCTGTTACCCTGCCATCACAGGGTGTCCATGCAAGGTATTTGTGAACACAACAAAGACATCATCAGCAATTGTCATTTTTAGCTTTTCCCTAGGCAGCAGTAATGCAGTCTATAGTGCCATCTCACTGGTGACCAAACTAGCTTGTAAAATCTTTGGATGCAGCGGCAGATTTTAAGAACAAGTGGCAATCCACATACCAGCACATGATATAAAAGTTCACTTACTGCTGATTACTGCTTCAAAAAGGTGTCCATGGCTATTTGTTCAAGTTAACAGGCAAAATCACGTCCATCAATATTAGCAACCCTTTTGAATTGCTGTAACTAGGCACTTGAATTCTGTTAACACATCTCTGAATGAGAAGCAAGGGTTTAATGCTTTGATCTTTAGCCTTGTGTGATACAAATACAGGTGGTTCTCTCAACTGGAGATTAGTCTACAGATCAGAGGAAAAGGGAAGTCCTATTCAAAGGTCGTGGAACTAACTTGGTAAATGGAGAATCAGTTCCCAGCTTTGATTTCCTCTATGACTTTAAGCAAGTCTTTCAGGTGAAGTAGCACAAAAAGGATTTAAATACACAAAAAGAGTAAGGCCTCTAATCCCTTTGTAGATTTGAGTAAATCAGTAAAGTAGCTGTGTTCTATGTCTCTGCCTCACAGAAGTAGCTGTGTATGATTAAACAGTATGTGAGTGAATTATAGGCTTACATACATCAATCGGAAACACAAAAGCCTGCAAGAAATAATGAGAGGTTGAGCTATTCCATCTTCTAAGTTTTCTCAGCCTGTTTTCACTGTAAAGCACCTGAACACGTTTTGTTCACACTACAGCCTAACATGGAAATTTTGAGCCAATCACACCAACTGCAACAGCACAACAGCTATTTCAGCCAATTCCTCCTATGAAAAAAATGTCGCTTTTGGAAACCCTGAGATCTTGTTCTTATTAAAACAGATAATTTAAAATTACTTTATCCAACTCATATGAGATGTTATTTAGTAAACATTCAGCTACTTGAATTGTGATAAAACAGAGCATTAAATGAAAGGCTATGCAGGAGCATAGAGGAGTATGTTACAGTCTTCTCAGCACGGCCAACATTACGAAGAACAATTTTATTTTGAAATGTATTTTTTCCAAAAAGACAACAAAGCAAGGTTCTACTAAGTAGTGTGAATAAAAGTAGAAATATCTACATGTGAATTGATACCACATTCAGTTGGAAAAATGGGAAACATGAGTGTGGTCCCAAAATGCACTGAACATGCAATTAATATAAGAAGCTATACAAAAAATGACATAGATGTATAGTTCAATCATGCAACAGAATATCCAATTTCCCACCAAAAAACATACCTGTAAAGTCATATTATGCTGTTTTCTTTCTACTGCTTAGGTACTTGAAGTGAAAAATAGCTACTGGATTTCCTCCATATTCATAGAGCAAATTAAACGACTGCTGTTCAGTTACTTTCCTTTTTATAAGAAACTTCTCAATTTTTTTATGCAACTGTTTACTATACTGTTATAATGGAATAATACAAGCTTACATCGCATATTTTTATTAGTACCTTTTTTAAAGCCATCATACAAACTTTAAAAAAATAAAAAAAAAAGAAACTGAATCAAAATCAAATTAAAACTTCCTGCTTTTTAGATATTGAACAGACATCAGCAATCCCTAATTTTCATCTATGTTTTATGTGCTAAACACCAGAGTCAAATTCTTGCACATTGAATGGAAGAATGAATTTGCCCTATTGATTTAAACAAAAGGGTTTAGTCTCTTGCAGAAATGCAAGATGTATCTCTCATTGCTCATAGTATGCATTCTCCCAGTCAAACATAAAATAAAGCACATGTAGAATGCAAATGTATGACCTCTTCTATCGACCTTTTTAAAAATGTCTTTTAAATGAATCATGATGAGGATGTGTTAAGCCTTTAATACAGTCTGTGATATTAAGAAAAAATACTAAAAAAAACCCCCAAAAAATCAAGAACACTTCTTTGTATACAGCCGTTGTATATTACAAACACAAAAACCTAACTGCTTGTTCAGCTCCCATTCATCAAGTGAGTTTTGCTCCCGGCTTAGCTGAGGTGTCATTTCCATCCAAATTAAAGAATTAGAAGTTTACTTCTTCCTGCCCTAGGCTACCCTACATGTGTTCTAATGTCCCCTTTGCCTAATTCTCCTATCAGTCTTAGTCACCATAGGATAAGAAAGCCTGCAAGATGGGAGACAGAAACTTATAGCCAGAAGCAAGAAAATTGCATGTTGTATAGATTACAAAACTGTATTGAGGAGTGTCATGAGAGCCTTTAATATGTCTCTTTTTTTTCATCCTCTTCTTTTTCTGGTTAGCCTGTGTGGTTCTGCATTAAGAACTATTACTAAGACTAGTATTAAACAAATTTTCAAGATTTAATGTATTTTGAAGAATCATAGACTATCTCAAGCTGTAAGGGACTCATACGGATCATCAAGTCTAACTCCCTGCTCCGTGCATGACTATGTAAAACTAAACCATATGACCAAGAGCATTGTCCAGACACTCCTTATTCTCTGACAATCTTGGTACCATGACCACTTCCATGAGGAGCCTGTTCCAGTGACTGACCACCTTTTGCTAATCTCCAGAGTAGAAAACCCTGAGAAAAGAAGTACTGAACTGTAACATAAATTCAGGATAGGATGTTCAGACCTAGAAATAATGTAATTACTGAAGAAGAGATGTAAATCTTTGTTAAATTCTAATGTCTTTCAGGAACCTAACTTCTGGAGATTAAACCTGGTTACATGACATCATTAAAATACTCATATAAGGGAAAAAGCAATAGTTAGCTTTCTCATTCAAACCACATGTAGTTAACATCTGCACTCAGCTGTCTGTGCCTTGACAAACTCCTTATTTTAACTTTAAGAAACATGCATGAGAAATAATTGCAGGAATGGTAGTAATTTCTGGTCATTTATTAATACCAGATTGAAATATTTAAAAGAAATACCCTTCACTCAGGGCACCCAAAAATTTTCTTTACATATTGGAGCATTTTAATTTCTCTTGTAGGCAGCCAAGATGAACCCATCTACCAGGAAATTCTAAAAAGTGAGGGATCCAAGCAGTGTTATTTATGATTTTTAGGGCAGCATTAGTATTTTGAAATATGGGTACATACACTGCAGTGGAAAGCGATCAGCTGCTAGAACAACAGTAATCAATCGTTCAGCATACTGAAAAAAGAAATTAAAAGTTTAATATTTACATATGCAGTATGAGTGTTAGTAAACATTCTCTAACAGAATTCAAGTATGATGAATCTTTTTATCGGAGAGATACATAGTAGGCCTATGTCAAAGCACAATCACAATTCTCCTTTTGGCTTTAATGGCTTTTCTAGTCAAGTAATCTGAAAATATGGGTCTTTAACTCCACTCAGTTAAGTTCTTCTGTAATTTTACACAAAATAATAACCTTCTAAACTGTACAACAAAGTCACCACAATGAAATATCATGTACAAATGTATTCTTTTAAATTCTGCTGCGAACACTCCAGATAAAAAATCAGCATTAGAACTCAGGAGTTTGTGACTTCTAAATCCAGACTGTAATCCATTTTGATCTATCAGACCATACCCTCTGCATAATTAACCTTCCTGTCATTCATAATGACCGACTGAAGAAAATTGAACAGTAAATAGTCCCCAGATAGATCAAGGATCTCATCTGCATATTTCAGTAATTGGTATGAAAGGGTCACTTAGGTCGTATATCAGTTATTGAGCCCTGCATATGGAGTCACCAGTGAAATTCTATGTGAGTTTAAACACTTCCATGTTATTTACTTCCCCTGAGAAGCCAAATTCAGGAGTGAGTTGTCATGGATGGAAAGATGGACTTCACTTTCAAGAGAGAAGCAACAATATACTGATATAAACCAGTGAGTATACAAAAGTCACTGGTAAATTTAACAAGATTCAGTGGCAAAGTAGGCTTGTTTATTAAGTACATAGAGAACATGGTCAGACAAAGTCTATCAGGGAGACCTTCCCACTGAATAACAAAGTTCAGAAGGGATCCCATTGCTTTCTAAGTTCCTTCTCAGAGAGGACTCTGTGTGGCTGGAACCAATCCAGTCTGCTCCCAGATTGGGATACATGGTTTATGTCTAAAAGACTATATGTGCACAACCAATTCTTAGCTAAGATTTCAAAGTCTAATATGCTATTAATCACTTACCAAGAATCTGTTGTGGCAGGGAATCTCCCAAGCTCAAGTAGTAACCTTGCAAGGAGTCCCTGCTAAAGGGGAGATCCTACATTTTAGGAGGAGAAATCAGTGAGTCCTGAATTGCCCACTCTGTATGGAGCAAGATAATTGACTCATAGTCACATCTGCATACCAACAACACATCAGGGTCACTGGTTCAGACAGCTCTTGGCTACCATTGTTGACATCAGTTCCCCAAAATCTGGATGCAGCCATCATAGCCCTCACTGGTGATTATTGTTTAATGGGGGGAGTGAGGGAGTACACTGTCGCAGTTGTAAAGCAGTTATGTTTGGTCTAACTGGCAGACTAAAGTGTTAATATGCATCTTCCAGTCTTAAATAAACCAGTGTCTTCCGTGCTCCCCTACTTTGATTTAATAATGCTGCCTTGTTTGGAGTATTTCTTTTTCTCTGTTATGCACTGGACCATTTCTAAAGAGAATCTTATCCTTCCCTCTCCCTGTGACAGACTAAAATTAGTTAATGGCTTAAACACTGTTAAAATTACTGAAAGACTGTTGTCCACTGTAGCAAATTGTGCAAAGAAGCAACTGCTCACTGAAGCCCAACCTACCCAAATATGCCTACTAATTTGGACTGTGATAGGCACTTGAGATAAGATAAAAATGGTACTATTGTCTAATTATCCCAGGAGAAGAATGCATCCACAAGTGTGAGTGACTGGAATGCTAATGGTTCAGACAATCAAGATGCAAGCTGACATCGTGCAAAGTAACCACCCAGGTGCTGAGGATGTGCTCACCTGCCAACTCAGGCTACAAGCTGCATATTGAACAAGGTAAGGAAAGAGTCAAATCCTGCTAGCAAGGTAGCATTTCTTTGTCCTTACACAAATGTCTCAGCTGTGATAACTCCCCTCTGGGCACAATGCACACACAGCTCTGTTGATGGGCCATAACGGACCATAATGGACTCAACTGCACTGATTTAGCAGGCAACTGTAACGCCTCAGAAGGTGTCAAAGATTCATGAATTGTCCCACAATCCAGTATTATATCATCCATTGTAAAACTCCCCACCACAGAGGAGATATCAGCCTATCTTAGCCTATACCAAATAAAAGTCCCATGTGTTTCTTCCCTCACCACCTGAGACTTCCCTCACAACATGGAACTTCCCTTACCACTACAGACTTTTTTCCTCACCACCCCAGTCTTTTCCCTTCACCACGTTGGGTCTCCCTGGGCAGATCCAGACTGCAACAATCTCTTCGACAAGACTGGGACTCTCACTACTGAGAAGACAACAAGAGGATCACCACAAAGCTGTCAGAATCCATGGAGTCATGTTGTTTTTTCTACTTAACCTCTCCATCACTATCTTTCTCTCTCTGACTCTCTTTTAGCTACTTCTTTCTCTCTCTCTCTACCTCACATTAACTGTTAAATAAAGGCTGCACTATTGACTTCTACATATGGTCTTATTTGGGCCTTAATTTGGGCAGAGCTGTCTCTCTAATAATTTTAAAGAACCTGATCATAACATCTCCTCAAAATGTAACATCACCACTCAAGCCTACATTTTTGGTTTCTGCTTCTTTCTCAAAGAGGCACTGTCCAGAGACTTACATCAGTGTGCATTACATTTCTGTGAACTGATCACATCTGCAATTGAATACACTAAAAACTGTGGGGAAGAACCAGTCTGATAACTGAAATACTTTATCTCTCATTATTTTAATGTGTGAGATGTTGATAGATTGTCAGTTATTATAAAGCACAAAATAAGTAATAGTGCATATGTACATACTATTCTTGTAAAAGATGTAATCAAATCTGCTTTAAGATTGAATCTTGAAGCTTAAAATTGAAAATTACCATTTTTTTTTTAATTTTAGATCCCTAATATTTTTACTTGAATGTGGTCCATTAACTTTCAGAGTTAAAGTATTTGTGAGTCTATAAAAATCATGGAGATAAAAGATGGGAAAAAACAAGAACAAGATTCCTTTCCCTTGGTTTACCCTCTCTTTTTTAACTCTGTTATTTGCAGTGATGACTCTTCTGCTTTCTCCAAAACATATACTCTTTCTTTAGACTGATCATGGGATTAGCAGATGTGAAACTGTTATTCCTACGAAAATCGGCATAGCCTGAGAGAGGTGTACTCTGTGTTCCATGTGGGAAGTCAGTCTCCTCTACTAAACTCTGCAGAGTTTTTCCATCAGACAAATATCTGGGTGTAAGAAAGACAAGAAATTTAATAATTCTTGGTAATTGTGGACACTAGTAATGTTTACACAGATCGTTGCTTCCATAGCTGTTTCAGGAATAGTGTTGTTCTGTGTAAGAATATGTTTCCAATGACAAAGGGTCTCACCAAAATTCTTGCCTGATATATATTTCTCAGCACTACCATCCTGTTGCTTAAGCATTTAAAATAACCTTACCCGTGTACCCACTTGACTTCTCCGGACACAAGTACATGAGTCAGTGTATATTAAATGTCTGATAGACCAGTCTCTAATATTTTTTACAATTTTTTTCAACCGTTGATACTTTCAGCCCTTGAATCATTTTGGCACAGTTCCACAATTCAGCCGTGAAATGTATGAAAGTGCTTCTTTGGTTCCTTTTCAACCTGCCAACTCATAATTTCCACAAAATCACAGAATATGCTGAGTTGGAAGGGACCCACAAGGATCATCAAGTCCAACCCTTAGCCCTGCACAGGACCATCCCCAAGAGTCATATCATGTGTGGGAGAATATAAACCAAATATTTCTTGAACTCTATCTGGTGGGTGATTGCCCAGTGCTCTAATTTGCTGAGGTCTCTCTGCAGAACCTCCCTACCCCCTAGGGAGTCAACTACTCCTCTGAGTTTCGTATTGTATAAAAACTTGCTTAGCATTCCTTCCATTTTGATCATTGTCCAGAAACTCTTGTGAGATGAGAAAAAATTCTTAAGAGTAAGTATACTCTATTTAGGATTTTACGTAATGCCATAATGTCTTCTGAGTCATATCTTTTCCAATTTAAAATTCCTTGACTAGTGCATATTATTAACATAATTTTTTTAGTTAACTACATAGTTGTAGTTATTTGCAGGCTTCCACAATTCTGATCAAAACCTACATTGCAATATTACCATTTACTACCTCTACACTGTCTATGAGGCATGGTTTTATGGAAAAATTTTTATGTACATTACATCTCAATTATTGTATTGTGCAGAAATTTAAAATATTATCATTCATACCAAAATCAACTTAATCTTCAGAAATATTTTCTGTTTTTCTTACAACACTTCTCTTGCTTTCTCTTTACTTCTATTTCTTCTATTTTTTTAGAGTAAATAACTTCTATTACATTGACATGCAGACTGTGCAACTAATATTTAAAAGCACAACAAAATGTTTGCATTTCTTTTATCTTGAATTTATGCATTTCATTCCATGTGACTTTCTTTTGTAAAGTGTTTCCTTTCAGAACACACTAAGATTCTCTTTGACTTTCTAAAATCTGCTATTTTACAGGATACTTGAACAGACTAATTTTAAAAAAAATAAAATATTAAATATCTTCCACTGAAGGTTTACTTAGTGCAAAGGTCTTTGGTTTATGGTCTTTAGTTCTTAGAACTCATCTAATGTCTGTTTTCACTGATAGTATAGGTTTTCACCCTAGAAAGATATGTAACCTGTTTAAAAACTTAGTTGTCAATGCTTATTATGTGTTGTATTGATTTCAGGCAGATTGTAAAAATTCCTGGAGTAGTGTAAGCAACCCCCTAATAAACATGGAACTTAACCATTTTTTTCATATTTGAAACAAAATAAGAGATGCCTAATAAAAGCATACCATCATTATGTAAAAGTTCCAGATCAGTCATCCAGGAGATTATGTTCAGATAGAACAAAATGTGCTTTAACTTCCAGTCAAGGAACCATCCAGCTGGCCCTAGAGAATACTGAATATGATAAGTGGCTGGTACTCTATTCTGACTCATGGATGGTTGCAAATAGCCTGTAGGGGTGGTTTTAATGGTAGTAGCTGACCAGCTTTCCCCATAACAGCCTATGCAGTGCTGTGCTTTACACTTGGGGCTCAAACAGTGTTGATAACACACCAGTGTCTTTGCTACTGCTGAGCAGTGCTTGCACAACGCCAAGACTTTCTCTCTCCCTTCTCCACACACCTGCCCCTAGACAGTGGGCTGTGAGTGAAATAAAGACTGGGAGGGGACACAGCCAGGTCAGCTGAGCCAACTGGTCATAGGTACATTCCATACCTCACGGCATTTTGCTCATCAATAAAAATTGAAGAAAAGGAAAAGGAAGGTATTCATTGTTATGGTATTTGTGTTTCAAAGAAACAGTTATGGATGCTGAGACTCTGCTTTCTTAGAAGTGGCTAGACATCTGCCTGCTGATGGGAAATAGTCAATTAATTACTGGTTTACTTTTGCTTTTCCTATTAAACTGATATTTTACTCAATTCACAAGTCTTCTTTTTTCTATTTTTTCCTGGTGCAATGAGAGGGGAGTGAAACACAAGGTCAGAGTATGACTGAAACAGGACACTGTCTTAGTGAGACTAAGAGCTTAAAGATCTCTTTCTTCCACTTTTACATTCATGTCTTCCATGTCTCTCTAACCTCTTTCTATCAGAAAAGAAGTAGTAGTTCTGGAGTTTGGGTTTTATGTTCTAAATTAATTGCATAAGTCTTACATTTTCTAAAGAAAAAAGCAAATCCCACTCCTGTGGACATCCTTAGCTTAGCAGCCCAGTTTTGTGGGATTTATTTTTTAGGAGAAGGATAGCTGGAAGTTTGCCTGAATTAAAATCAGTGAATGTATAGAAAAGTCTCTTTTTTGGGCTTACTTTTCTCCACAAAGGTCCTGGAAATTTCTTTTTAAGCTATTCTACTCATACATATCTCTGAATATTGGATGTATATAGGAGGGTGTGTTCCAGTTTTCATTTTTTAAATATAAATAATTTTTAAATAATTTCATTTTCATTTTTTAAATATTCTGCAGTGAAGTTAAATAATCTATTTTGATACGAGAGTTATGCCAGTCCATTCCAGGAACTGCCACCAGCCCCTTTTCTTCCTGACCTTAAATCTTATTTTGACAGGTTTTCTATAATGTGACCTGTTAGTATTCTCCTATCTGTTGTCCTACAATTACTGTCAAAGAAATTGTTGCTGACCAAATTTCTCGGAAACACTTCAATGACATGAAAAGCAGAAACAGCATGTCATCCGAAGCACTCATGCAAAATTGTCATATACATTCACTAACACCACCATAAAAACTACTTGCTCATCCTCACTAAAGTGATCAGCAAGAATTTAAAAGTCGGTATTATTCTGCCTACAAATATACTTCTGTGAGACAAAGTTGGTGTAAATATTTAGTCTCTCAAAACCAGAGTGAACACAAGAAAAGTATATCAAAATATAAACCTAACAGGACTTTTTACTTTTGAAATTTCTTTAGAAACAATATGTTATAGTTTCAAAATCTTTTGTGGAATTTTTTCTCTCCCTTACCAATGCAGAGGTTTGGGAGCTAAAACCCAGTTCCCCACTACCTGCTCCCGGAATCAGCTGACAAAGGGATGGCTGGTAACTTTGCATTCCAACTGGAGGGAGGGAAGACTGGGGAAGGTGGAGTGCGTGTAGAGTTTTCTCCGGGTTTTTGCCACACTTTTCTTCTTCAGCTGCTGTGCATGCCAGCCACCATTTGCTAGGCCGGTGGAAGCACTTTGGAGGGAGCTACCCTGCTTTGGAGAGCACAGTCGCTGCTACCTGGATTTGCTACAGAGTCCTTGAGGGACAAAGCCGCCTGTAGAGGAGTTCCTAAACGTCCCCACCCACCCCTCCCAATGCTTTTGGACAAAGGACAGGGAGAGAGTCTTTACACTGCCCACGGGAAAGGTTTCAGCCTGTCCCCTTGGCCTCCATTCCCATGTGAGTTTCGGAGCTAATGCTTCTCCCTGCTTCTGTCTTTGCCTCATTGGAGCCCGTGAGTGACTTTCGTGTCTGCTGCCTCCCAAGGCACGACATCGCCTCCCACTATCTATAAATAAAACTGCACTACAGGGGCAGAGATAGGACTTGATTTGTTTGAAGATTTTGGTTACGATGATGCCATTTGTTCTGTTAGTTTTGGTTATATATATATATATATTTGTAGTAATGAACTGTCATCCTTTTCTATACCCTCTTCATGTTGTCCACAGTAGTAATTGTAGCAATAATTGTTCATAGTAATCCTGATAGGTTTGATTTATCATTCTTCCATGCCATAAAAAGAAGGCATGGAAGGAAATGAGGCACATATAAATTCCATCACAAAATGACACAAGCTGATCAGCATCCACTAACTGTCACTGGTGCTTTATCAGGAAGCGCTTTATTTTCCTTTTCTGTCTGTGGAATCACAGCACTTCTTTAAAACATGAAGTATATTTAGTCTGGTAGGTAATTTTCTTTAGTTTTCTTGCAAATATTAACATTGGTATCACACAGTGGACTGAAAAAAAATCCCAGTACTTCAGAGAGGTGTTGTAAACACTAAAATTAAATCAGATGTCAACTGTTACTGGCAGAGATGGAAAAAAAACCCCAAACATATTTACCCTTCTCTAGTCATAGCTCCTAAAAGAGATGCATACTCAAAAAACTCAAAAGCTAGAGCCTGATGTTAATATAATAGCCAAATAAATCAAACAGATTTTACAGTTGCATTTGTTTTCATTTACATGTTGACACAGTAGGAATACATGACAGCACAATTTCTAGACCTACAAAACTGAGAAAGAGATTGACAGTGTGCAACCGGTAGATGTTTTCCCACAGTGTGTCTTGGGCATTAGAGTCCTTTTTCATGTGTTTAACTTGGTTAAAATTGTCTCTATCTTTTACTTTCTGCACTTTTTGGGGGGAGTTGGTTTCTTTATTTTACTTATCCATGTCACTGAGATGCACAAACAGTACCATTTTTGTAACCGCTTAGTGAGTCTGAAATTTACGCTTTCTGGACAGAGTAAAAAAAACCCAAGTGTTTAAAATCTGCTTTATATTCTCATTCCTTATCTTTTTTTGTTCTAAGGCCTGTGTTCCTTAACTCTGTCTCTCTTTGGTTATTTAAAGCAAGTATGAGAAGGCTTTATTACAGGTTAGAATAATTGCTGCACATTTGAATTAGGACTGGTACATTTGAATTATATTTGGTATCTAAAGTATTTGGTATCAAAAAGATGTTAGAGCATTAACATTTCTACACTGTGGTATTTGATGAAGATAGTAGGATATTGGGTGGGCTAACAGATAAAAAGATGAGAATCTCAGTTGATCCAAAGAATATTTCCTGACTTGTTCTCTCTACATCTACACTGCAGTATTTTGTAACAACTACACCTTAAAATAAACATACCCATTGAGACATGAGGAACCAGCCCTCTTTTTGATTCATCATGCTTTTAAAATGTTACTGTTGTACAACCCATTGCCAATGAATGGTCCCTTTCCCATTCTCTTTGTTGTTTTTTTTTTTTTTTCCCCATGGATTTCATCAGTAGTTGAGATGAGATGCTACTCCATTAGTGCCAACTATTAAAGCAGTTAGACCAACTCTCAATGACTGTCTTTTAAAAACTAAAATTCCTTTTCTCTGAAAAGTCTGAGTGTCTGTAAGATAAGCACTACATTAGTAACTAGAGGAAAGCTTGTAGGTAAACTATTACAGCTGCAAAACTATTGCAAGACAATGCTCATGTGGATGTTTGCAAAAAGCTAAGTATAACGATAATGAGCTGGACATATACAGTCTAATAAAAAACCTAAGAGAGTTACATGTAAGATATTAGTGGTATAGTGAGGAAATCCAAGCCAAGAACTGTCCCAATATGATATTTAAACTCCACACATTGATCTGATAATAACGGAAGTTTGAGTACTGAGTTTATGGAGTAAGTAATTTACTAACTAAATTTGCATCTGGTGATATATGTATGACAGATGGTAACCCATAGGACATAAATGATATCCTATATAAGGAACTGATTTAATTTTGGAAGTGATGTCGAGCTTGTGGCCTCTAATTTGAGCCAAACCAGTGGTCACCAGACTCATGCTGACTTTGTGGATATTAAGTGGACAGTTACCAGCTATAGCAAGATGCAGTTGATGTATATAGCAATATATCCAGGAGGTACCTGGGAGGAAGCAGGTGCTCCTATTGTTTCAGGCCATTACTTCACAATGACACTACATTTCCCCCACGTTGCCTGCTGCAGTTTTCTGCAAGGGCACAGCAGATGCTGTGACACTGCACCATGTGCAGTAAAAGCCATGCTTATGCCAGTAATTAACCTATACCCCCCTGTGAAATATACCGCTTACCCCTGACTGACATGAAAAAATTAGAAACACGCAACAATTAAAAAAATAATGGTTTGGTTCTGTTGATACACCACACATGCAATGCAAAATGCAGGAGTTCATTTGTCCTCTTGAGTGTCTTGCTCATAGAATTCAGTCCAGAGGACATGACTACCCCAGTTTGCACTTAGAGAAAAGTGGTCTGTTCATGAGTATCTGGAGGTATGTCTTCCCCAGAATATGTTCAAAACACCCTGGAGGAAAAGAAATCAAACCAAACATGATGGGACATTTATTTGCTTAACCGGAGGTCAAAGTGTGTTGCAAATTGCATTCTATCCATCGCTAGATATTTTCCATCCATATAGTTGAACATCTTTTTTTAATTTCATCTTTTCTAGTACTTTGAGTTAGGCAATGATAATGGGAAAAGACAGATTTCTTTAAAAAATAAAGTTACAGAATTCCAACTCAATTATAAGTTGACATTGCATTTACAAATTCAGTCCAGTGTGTATGTAAGAAGGAACTGACCATCTGTTTTATTGTTCATGCATATGTCTGCATGGATAAAAGATGTTCAGAATTATTTAATGTATTAATCTGTTAAATAATGGGGGGGGGGTGTACTCACTAAAATGTGTATCTTTATTGATATGATTTGCATTTTTATATTGTGGAAAAATATGAGTATTTTCATTTCAGTTAAACTGAGCCACATCTACTGTACATTTGCCCCAAGCTTACGAATTTTCTTGTGCTGGGTTTCATTCCATTAATATCATCAACACAATCTGCTGTCATACTGCAGGTAACTACTTTTCAAACTGCAAAATAATCTCTTTCTAGATCAAAACCTCCTCCTCTGCTGCAATGGCAAAAATATTTTTTCTGATAACTGTCTCTATGCTATAATTTTGTGTGAATCTCTGGTCCAAATAAACAGTTTCACCGAGAGTTTTATTTTGCCAGTTAATGTTCCTATAACTTTCATGGTGGATAATTTGCAGTTTATCTGTTTTGGAGAGGGTCTAGGACTGGGAGAGGGGTAACACAAAATTAAATAGCTATTTTATGTGTTCTTTGCCCCCACCAATAATTCACTTACCACTGGGGAAGTAAGGGTCATAGCGATAAATATAAAGGTATGTTTTATTTCCTTTCTTTCAGTCCTCCAAACATATGATTCTCTTCTTTACCTTCTGTAGGTTGTTTAGCTGACCTCCATCACATAGAGAGAAAGTGCTTATCAGTGGAGAACATGCAGGAGGAATTATGTGGCCATAGCATCGAGGAACCGCTGGAAAAAGACAGAGCTTGCAGGATGCCATAATACACTAGGTTTTAGCACTAGGTTCAGTAAAAATGTGGGAAAAGAATCCCAAAATAACCTTAATTAGAAAAATGAGGAAAAACTTTTCTGGAGGATGTAGATCTGCCTACATAAAGGAAAAAAAATCAGAAAAACACTTTTCATATTACAATGAACCACGAGGAAATCAGTTTTATGTTTGTGAAGTTGAACTGCATAAATATTGAAGTGTTTTTTTTTTTTTAATTTACAGGTTGATGTTATCAAAAGATAAATATTTCACTCTCTTATTCACAATAGGAAACTAAGAGGAATAAAAGAATTACAATAAATTCTGGAAAATTATAGTAATGTGAAAATTATGACTTTGCTGAGAAAATGAATTCAACAGAAAATTCTAGAGGAGCTGTAATAAACCCCTTCCTTTAATATCACCTTGAATGCTACACGTAGCAGTTTTTGATTGTTCATCTCTGCGGCTGTAGTATGTGAACATTTCTCTAGTTTTACAGAACAATTCTTCCAATAAATATGTTGAGAATATGGAGAACTGGAGTCATCCATTTTGCATTTGAGTACAAACCTTTTGCCAAGGTTCAAAATGAAGTTTTTATGGCATACTTCTTTTTGTCCTCCAAGTCTCAATTCAGTGATTATCCACATTGTATAGAAATAAAGGAAGTCTACATTAAAAATATTAGACAACAATTTCCTTGGGGAATACCTTAAAAATACCATTTACTTTAACAAAACAACTATTTTTCTCTTCTCTACATTTTTCATGGTTATCAAATCAAAAATAAACTTATCTTAGTGAGGTCATTATTTAAAATTATATATACTTTCAGCTACAGTACATTTTGTACATTTAAATGTATTTGCTTTTAGATTAAATTGGTAACACTGATTATACCTTCAATAACATTATCTGAATTCAGTGAATTCATATCCAAATAGATTTATATCTGAATGTAATTGTATAAAGAAAATATTTTTTCACAATATGTTAGGTGTAAAAAATGTATGTAATACTCTCATTTTCTTGAAATTTCAGAAGTGGAAGATTAGAAGATCAAATTTAAAAGAGTTTCCTATTACAAGGCTCATAAAGGATATTTGCACTTGCAGTAACAACAACTCCATAACACATAGCAATATTATTTTTAATCTTTCAGTAAGTCTTACCATTTCCTTAGAACTCCATACTGCCTAATATGTTAGAGAGACTCTAAATCATTTTATTCATAGAAATCAAATATGAAGCAGGCATCTGAAACATAGCATGTGATGCTGAATGTATTTTTTTATGATTTGCCAAAATCTGTTTCTAGAGAAGATATAATTTACAATCAACCCATCAAACCTTTTGTGGAAACAAATTAATGAACAATGCTATAAACATTAGTAAATATAAGAATTACCTGCTGAATTTCAAAACCGAAGCAGGGAAAACTTTTAAAACATTCTTCAAAAAAGGCAAAACAGTATTCACAAAGTATCTTGAGGAGCATACTCCACCACTTCAATCAGTTTTGCAGAGATGTTAGGTAACTGTCAATTTTCAAACTCTTTTTGGCAGAGATAAAGAACTGCTATATGAACTCTAAGATCAAAAGACAAGGTTTGTATAACATTTCCCCTTCCTGAGAGTGGGATATGGGTGGTGATAATCAGCTCTTCTGTGGTGTGGGAGTGATCTGTGATGAGGTCTGGGAGCCACCTGCTCATTGACTCTCCCATGCCTGCCCAGCTACCCCAAGGCTGTGTCTGACCCTGGTTTCCAGTGCCAGTCCTGCTGTACCCTCCTTCCTTGGGAGCAGTGGGACCACATCCTGCCTCTGTGATGTCCCTGTCCTGCCAGGTGTGCCATGACCCACAGCTACTAGCTCGCCTCGCTCATGAGGCCACTAGCCCTTCCTGCTCCCTGGCTGTGGTGGGTCTGGCTGAGCCAGAATTTGTTTCCCCATAGGAGCCCCCACAGTGCTCTGCATTGGTGTCGATAACACACCCATATTTTGGCTACCACTGAGCACAGCACTCACTGTTCAGTCAAGGACAAGATCCTGGGAGGGGACACAAATAGGCCAGCTGACCTGCACTGACCAAGGGGATATTCCATATCAGATGACGTCAACCCAGATATAAAAGCTGGGGCAAGAATCAGGAGGGGCGGGCACTCATTATCTCCAATGGCTGTTTGCTAACATCTGACACACGCATAGGGGCCCTGCTTCCCAGAGACATGGCCGACCATTGCTGCACATGGGAAGTAGAGATTAGTTGCTGCTTCTGCTCTGCACGCGCGCAGCCTGCTTTTGCTTTTGGTATTTGTATAAATATAAACTTCCTTATCGCAACCTACAATTTGTGCTGGTTCTTTTTTCTTTCCACCCTTATTCTCTCCCCTGTCCAGCTGGGAAGGGGAGTGATAGAGCGGCTGGGTGGGCACCGGGCATTCAGCCAAGGTGAACTCACCACGCTAGCACATGCTGCCCAGCAGGATTTTAGAACAAATATCTAGTCCCACTGTGACCAAGCAGATGTGCTCATGTATGTTGATCCATCTGTGACCAACCGCTGAAACACAGGAAATAGCAGAGCACGCCTGATACATGAAGTGCCTTTTGTTAAAACATGCTGACAAAGTCTGAACCCTTTGATTACAATGTATTTCTTACATTTCAGCTAATCCTATTGCAATCTTAGTGCTGTATTGAAAATAATGAGGTGGGCACCAGATGGATATTCCCCTTGCATTATTTAACAATGAACTATTACCAAAAGTATGTTAACATTTCTATGGATTGAGACATCAGTGATAATGAGGGAAAATACATTCTTTTCAACTCATTCCATAACTCGGTAGTACTTTTTTCTATGGAAATACATTATCTGAAAAAACAGAGCTTTTACTTATTATTTGAGTTAAGAACGGTTCTCACAAAGTAGCAGTGTCTAATTTGCTGTCACAATTAATTGATCTCTATGAATGGCAACTGATAATATTGTGCTTTCCTTGCTTTTGCAGCAACCACTTCATTTTTTTCTGTAATTCACAATTCTTAGAAGTGACAGTGTTAAGCATTTTGTTCTTAGAAATTCTGTTGCAGTTATTTTATGATGGCCTCCATTTGTATCCTGTCTTTTTTGACTATAAGCCACTAAGAACTTTCTTCTGAGAGAAAAAAAAAAAAAAGAAAAACCCCTCTGTCTTGTTATATAAATTTCATCAATTCATGAGAAAAAAATTTCCATTCATTCAGCTAAACAGTGTTCTTAAGTATCTAGTATCTAGATCTGCTGACAGGATGTTACTGTTAGAGACCTGTGGCAATACGATTCCTATATGGATGCAATTCAGTGCATAATAAGGACTACCTTGATGTTGCTTTTTGTAGTCATCATGCCAGCACTCCAACTCATATAGGGCAAGAGCTCTGTTTCATACATCAGAATTTCACATTCACTATAAAAATTAGCTTCACATAAGCAAGGGCTAATTCTTGAAAAGAGTTTCCCTCCTCAATAAAATATGAGTTCTTGTAAAACCGGAATTTTTTTTCCCCTTTCTTTCAATATCTTTTGTAGAGGTATTCTTCAGAAAGCACAGCAGAGAATAGAGTTTATTCTTTTTATATCTACCAGAAATGTTCATAAACTGCTTTTCCACATCCAACAGGCTCCATAACCTTAATTTTCAGTGGTTCAGAGAACAGAAATTCATTAAATTGCTCATTTTCTCCAAGTTGTGACAACTGTGGTGCCAACAGTCATCCTTGGATAATGTCAAAATATTGAAGAAATAAATTATACTAGTAAGCAAACAGTAAGGTTTGGAGATCATATGCCCTGTGCAGCATTTTTTAAAAAATCACCCTTATTTTTCTCTTCAAAAACATGGTGATCACATTTACCCTCTTTTTGCTTACATCTATCAAAAGAACAACAGTAGCTAAAGAGAAATTAATAAGTGAAAACAGAATAATATTGCCCATTTACTGATAACAGGGTAGCTAGTAAAATAATGTGTTCAAGACAGACTGTGGCTTAGCAAAGCAGGTACCACTGAGTGCCAACTCTGTAAGACACCAATGCCAGTTTGTGGGAGGTAGTTTTTCAGCAGCAGCATCTGGCTTTTTGGCAGACTTTCCAGGCTGTTTCACTGACAGTTTCTTTTCCCTCTAAGTTGGTCATTTGGCTATGTCACTTCTTGGGTGAATAGCCTGCTTTGTTCCAAAAAGCAACATTTATAACCACCTCTCCTCTTGACTCTAAGCTCCTCCAGTGTGATTTTCTGCATACCTGCTTGACAGCAGCTTAGTCTGTGAGCATTATTGCTGGTATCGGCAGGATTACTTAGAAAGTTGTCCTGAAGAGATTTGCCAGCGTAGTGCAATCATTCCAAAAAATCCTTTTTATAAAGGCAGTGATTATATCAAGAAAAAAAAGGGCTTTTTAGTGGTAGAGCTGCAATAAGTGGAGAGATACATTTCCAAATGAAAGAAAAACTGCTTTTTTGCGCGTGGACTTGCATCTCTGCTGTAGTGTTTTCCAGTGTAAGTATATTGCTCCAGGTTTTCTGCCAGCACAGCCCAGAATCCAAACAGATGCCTTTAAAAATACCTTTAAATACAGAATAACATACAATTTAGTGAAACATGGAAAATCCAGTTCTAAAGGAACCACTTGATTGCAGCAGAAGAAGAGGATATCATACACCACAGAAAAATCTCTGTTAGATATCTCTGTCCACAACAGAGACATATAAAGTACTTGGATTCTGTTATTTAAGCATCTGGTATGCATTTCTCCAGCTTCAGAAAATGCAATGTTTAGTTATTTCATTCACAAGATCAAAACAAACATATCATAGTAAAATTTCATTACTTGTTTTTATTCTGCATTTAATCATTAGATATATTTGTTTCTAGACAAAACAGCAATACAAGCAGTTTTTAAAAAAATTTACTTTTTTTAAAGGTAGGAATTATTTTTATTTGTTGATCTACTATTTGCAGAAGTTTAAGAATTATTTTTTTTCAATTTAATAAGAAATTTCTTGCAAAAAATATTTTTTTAGTACCTTTTGTATGTGAACTATTACAGGAGCTTGATTCCTACTGGATGCTGGGTCAGTTGTCTGGACTGCACATTTGACAAGAAAAGTTGGACCAGATGATCCTTGAGGTCCCTTCCAAATTGGTATTCTATGATTTTTCATAACAGTGAATCCATTAAATGTATGTTGCCCTATTTAGCTTTTGGCATTATTTGTGAAAAACAAAAGAGAGATAATGGTAACTGGAATTTGTACCAGAAGGATTTATTTCTACTTTTATGTTTACACATGTAAATATATGACTATTTCCCCTAGTATTAATGTCACAACGTATTCTGGAGATCTCTAGTATAATGATTCTGGCACTGTGATGCGAATTACAGAATGCTAAAAGCAATGGTGGTTATGTTTTAAAGTGCTGACATGCACATAGTCTCAGCTCCACCATTATAAATATGAGTTAAGGTTCTCTGAAAACCAGCCTTTTGAAATGCAAGCTAAATCATCATGTATTCCAACAAAAAATTTTTCTTAAAGAAACCCACAAACTTAGCTTTTGTGTTTTTTAATATAGAAATTATGAGGTTTTTTTCTGTAGCACAGTGTAGAGAAAGACAAGACAGCTTTGTCACCTCACAAATTATGACAATGTCTAACATTCTATAGTGCCTTAGGGCTCTTTCTTCAAGCTACTAATTTATGCAATTGCAGATTGGAAATACTTAATTCCTTTTATAATGACTGACAAGCTGTGTTTTTTATTCCGTAGAATATATTATAAAATCCTATGCTCTGCAGTGCAATATGGAAAATTTGATTCCAGTAGTGTTTCATATATATATTTAGAAATAAAAATTACCCAGGAAAAGAGAGTTTTGAAATTAAAAAAGGAGGCTTATTCTCCCATTTATTGTTGTCAATGTATGTCAATCCTTTCAAGTCAATGCTGGCATGGAATTTGAGAGAAAATATGCCTAGAAAAGTGTGACTTCGAATTAGGAGATATTTTAAGATAGGTGATAGTATTCATAATATCTGTGACTACCCAACTTGACCTTCAAGACAATGGAAAAATGGAAGCTTTACATTTGTTTTGGATTATGCTTGTTGAGATCATGAACAATAATGGAAAACAACAGAAAACAATGAAACTGAGGACCAAACTATATATTATAATTAGGAGGACCAAAACACTACAAAGATATTAAGGCTTTATATTCCACTGTATACGATTCTCACTTAGCCACAAAAAAGTCTTATAGATCTATTTTCCCAAGTGAAAAGTTCTTTGGTAGGATTTGAAGCAACTCACTTCAGTGAAAAGATATTTATATACTTTCCCTGTATTACTATATATGTAAAAGAATTTGATAAAAGTTCAAAAGAGGTTTTAGGCTGATTACAAGTTAACATTAAGTAGATTAAGTGAGAAGAAATATTATTAAAACCAAGGAAAAATAAATAAAAAATAATTTTAAAAATTTGCATTTTAGACATAAAACTTTTTAATTTCAGAAAAATTAGTTCTCAGAAATTCCCTATATTTAACAGTGAGAATAGTAAAAAAATAAAAAATAAAGCTATCATCCTTCTTTTTCTAAAATAAGTGTTACATTCTAAATGAGGCCAGTGAAATACTGCAAATAACTTAAATAGAATTGGTTTTGATTTTCCAGTGTCACCAGAGAATAAAAAAAAACATTTATCCATACTGCTGTAATACCTAAGAAAGAACTGATTCCTGAGGATTTTTAATGTATTCAAGACAGGCCTGTTGAACATTTTCATTAAGAACAGATATAGCAAACATTTAAACATTTACCCTTCATCAAAAATAAATTGCAACATAATGATATGACACAAAATGTTTATGAGTTATGGAAGACAACCAGCCAGAATCAGTTCACATATTGATTGGACAATTAAAGCTTCTAATTGAAGTTAAACTCACTCTCCAATAAATTTGCATGACGCAAATGCATTAGATCTGGGCTTTACAACAAGGTAGGTTATTCCTTATGAGCCACCTTAAAATGTTGTCCAAACTACTTAAATATTTCAGTAAGGAAAAGTTTATAAGAATTTCATCTATTTCTAAAATTACCTTAACAGTTCAAACAGAGTTTAGATCAGGTTGCAGGATGTTTTTTCACTGAGGAGATATATAATGGCAGAAAGAAGTGAACAGAGCCGGATAGTCATATACTCCTCGAGGCATCTTGAAGAGAACTTGTCACAGTGGCTGGAGCCAAGACCGTAAATTCTACAACTATCTCTGCCCGGTTTCACTCACAGTTTTCAGTTGCAAAAAACCCAGAAAGTTAAATATAATACTGCTGAAATAGTATAATTTAACCACTCTATTTATAATCTTAGGAATATAGATAAAGAGTGGAGTGGAGTGGAGTGGAGCCCATTGTCTCTCAAACTTCTTCCCTGTTAAGCCAAATAATAATTCAAGGAAAAGTTAATGGCCAAGATATAAACTTTTCAAATACTATGTTGATTAAAAAACTCCTCACACTGCCACCTAATGAAACACAGGTCAGTCTGCAAAACATATCCCATGATCTGCTAGGCAAGATTATCCTACAGCCTGTTTACCACACTCTCCCCTGCCTTTTCCCTGCGGTCATAGCAACAACTGGGATAAAACATTTTCCCTAAGCAGCTCCCCAGCCCTCCCCAGCTCTGTAAGAGAGCACTTCTAGATGCTCACTGACACATATTCCTGAGTGCTCCACATTCCAGACATTTAAGACAGTAGAACCTTTTTCTCATGTCTGAAAGTGTAAAACATTCTTTCTCCTCAGGCAATTTTCTGCTTCAGCTTTATGAAGCAATTGAAGTCATATTGTTAGGTAGTGCCAGGTCATGCAAATGTTGTAATTGGAAGAGTTGTCCAGTCAGAAGATCAGATATCAGAAAATGTCAATGTTTTCATAATTCACAAAAAGTTTGTAAAACCCCAGATTTTCCTTATTTTACACTAAATGGAAGAGATTTTAAAATATGAGTAAGATTAGGCTTAAGACTGCATTAGGAAGCTTCAATAGAAGCACCTGTACTGCCTACAGCAGTAAAATAATTTCTCCATTATGGTTCATATCACTAGTAGTGTATCTTTCTCAAAAACCTTATTATGTACCTGAGTTTATAACTTGTTCAAAAGCATTTCCTCTGAGCTGAAATTTGGTGCAAAAATCAATAATAATAATTCATTTTCATGCATTTATTTCTAATAACTAGTCTAACCAGCCCTAAACCAATAGAATTTTAAGAATTTCTCAATCAAGACCTTATAATATTACTACATATTGTTGCTGAGATTTGGACCTGTAGTTTGGAGGACAGGATTTCTTAGGTGATGAAAAAGTTAAGAGATAGGAAGTTCTCAAACTGGAAGTGGAAAGGTTAAGAAGAAGCTGGAAGAATTTGAGAGATGGGGAGTTTTGTTAAAATTGACTTTTCCATCCCTGGCCCATATAAATCCTGTTGATCAATGCTGAAAAGACAAGCTAACAGGTTTGAGAACACATTAAAAACTCACCTTTCATTTGCCTACACTGACTATGTCAATGAGCTACCACCTCACAGTGAAATTTATATGTCTTAAAGACATCTATTTTCTTTTTCTTTTTTTATGGTAAGAAAATGTAAATGGGATTTGAAGGTTTAAGCAGTTTTAAATAATAACTAGAATTAATTTTCAATGAAATGTTTCATCACAGTTAAGCAATGGTATAAATAGATTTACTTTGACTTACTTTATAGAAAATTAAGAGGAAGTACTGGTATGAATTCCCCTGCTGTTCTGCATTGTCAAAAAAAAAAAAAAGAAANATTTAGTAACTAATAGTAACATTGAGTTTACATTTCAAATTTCTAAGACTTTAAGAGAAAATATTTGAGTTTACTCTATTTGAGAAGTCATGGTCTGTCTGCAGTTTGGTTTTATGCATTAATGCAACAAATACAACTATTTAATTGGAAGGAAAATACTTTTTATTATTTGATTTCAACCAATATAGGACAGAAATTTGGTATGAAGGAAAAGATTACTGCATATTCATTATAGTAGCATTCTAAGTGGCTCAGCTCTTAGGTTGGCTTGGATAATGCAATACATATCAAAGGTTTTCTAAGAAGCATGTTGATGGACTGCGTCTCATGGGGCTCCTGGTTCTGCATTTTTTTTCTCCCTTGAACTCAAAGCAGTGGTCAGAGGAGTTCACCTTTGTGCAAAAATAATTTCTTTTCCCTATCTGCACCTCTTCTCCTAAAGCAATATTACCATGTCTGTCAATTTGTCAGACTCTTGCTGCTGCAGGACAAAGCTAATGTTTCAGTCTTAAGGTATCTTACTGTTCCTTTTAGTTTCCCTTCACATATTAGGAAGAGATAGATCCTGAATGTTTCTGCCAGTTATCAGTAACACCCATTGGATATTATATTTCATGTCACAAGAAATGATGGTGAAGGGTTTTGCTCTTTCACTTCCTCTGAATTCTGCATGACCTATATCCCTTTTTCCCAGCCTTAATGAGAATATGCTGCCTTAATAAGAATATGCTGGTTTGTAATATATTTTCTCCTTCTTGCAGAATAAATTCTCCAAGTGTGGTCTTCTAAACATCTACTGAGTAACCATGAATGGTTGATCTGCATGCTCATGAGCCTAGTAGCTGCCAAATTTACCCCTGTGTGTAGTCATGGGTGCTAGTTCTACACTGCAGTGTTTTTATCAAAGGTCGAAAAGGCAAATTAAAAGCCTCTAAGATGAAAGGCATGACAAAGAATCCTATTGTAAAATTGTATCCATATACCAATTGTATCCATTTACCTTCTCTCTCATAATACCTTTCAGACACAGAATTAGCCATCAGAAATTGTAAGAGTTACCCGTAGGCAGGGTGTTGTATTCTCTAGTCATATACTTTGTGTGATGTAGTGAATCATCTTAGAAACTGAAAATCTAAAAAATGAATGTTTAGGTATCCTGGACCTAGACATAATTTTGGTGGACCTATTCTTCAGCATTTCTTTTAGTATTTGACAGATGTTTGCTGACTGAAACATAGATCCTCTAGAGTCTTATCAGAAAAGCAAATAATTTAAACAATTTGCTGTACTTAGTGTTAGCTTTTTAGTTTTCTAAGTCTCTTGTAAATTGCAGAAGTATATTTCTGTATCAGTATCTACAAAACCTCACTGTAAGGAATTATTCTGAGCTCTCTAATCCGTTCACTTACCTTACTTGCAGCTGGTGTATCAGCACTGATTCTGTGAAAATATTTCCTGTCAATATCTGCATTAGAAACAAAATTACAGTATTGTTAAATTAGTGTAATAAGCATGAAGCTATTTCAGATACAGAAATGCTCTTTGTTCTTACTGTAGAACTCAAATTACATTTTGAAGTACAACTAAATTCTTTCTTGTTATGTGCTGTAGAGTTATATAAATTTAGTGGTCATTAAATCTCTTACTAGGGAATTGGAGTACACTCGTACCCTCTTCTAGCCTACTGATGGATAATAGCAATGAAAGGGTTGTGATATAGCTTTGCTTCCACTGTTATGGTGGGAAGGGTATTTCAACACATATTACCATCTACTTACATTTGCTCAAAAAAAAAAAAA
>VWZG01009115.1:61724-76156 GCA_013396735.1 Grallaria varia
ATAGAATGAATCACTCTTGTTCAATTGTTTTCAATTCAGCTGTGTCAGTTTACACCCACTGAATTTTGGGTCCTGTTTATTAATAGTTCAGATGAAATGAATTCTACCCTTAATTAGTATTTTGATCTGAAAAAAAACCCAGAACTTTTCCTTTGTGTTGAAGGTTAGTCTTTTTCTCTTCCTTTCAGACCATTTATGAATTGTCTGCAACATGAAGACAAAATTAAAAGGAGTATCCTAGGCTTTCTTTTTTATTAAGGACTTATGGCATAATAAATTAATAATTAATGCAGCTTTTAATATGACAAGCCTTAAAAACTCTCTGCAGCTGTGGAGGGATGCAGATGGTTGCATTTGATTTTTTTTTTTTTCTGAAAACCTGTGACTTAAGGCTTCAGCTTGATTATCAATTTTTATTTCTGAAAGTTCAGATTCAACAAACTTAGACAATATGAATCACTTCAGAAAAATACATAGGGATTGCCAATAACTTGACTGTTTCTCTTTATCTATTCTCATTTGAAAATTAATGAGTTTGTGTTGCTGTTTTCCTCTCTCTGTAGTTATTAAATATATATAAAAATAGTACTTCAAAGAGAACTCAAATGGATCAAAATCTTTTAATCTCAAAATGAAAAAGATGAGATACATGTCTTCAACCTGGCAAAAGCAGGAATACCAATGTAGAGGTGAATTTTCTGATCACTAAAACAAACGTTTGTGTAGTTTGGCAGTACTAAGGGAACTACAGCACACCACATTAATAGATTAGGTGGAGGTAGGTTGTAACCTAGGAGATGCTTCTAGGAATTTTAAAACAAAATCCTGGCCTGAATTTACATCTGTGGTGCCAAATTCCTAAATGATCCATAAAATTATTTCATATGACTCTAGGCAGGTAGAAGAAAAACTGAAGAACTATGAGCCAATTCAATGCAGAAGTCACATAAGCAGACAACAACTCACGAATCTCTGAAGATTTGTGCTGTAATACTCAAAAGTCATCAGATGAAGTCTTGTGAATGAAGTAAAAGTACATCACTGATAAAAGAGATGATACTTAACTAGTTTAGCTTCACTATTCACCCTTCGAGAATGCAAAAGTAGATATACTTTTTCCTGGTCAAATTTTCTTGCTCTTAACGGAAATTTAGAATGCGTGGTACTTCTACAAAGTAAAAGAGGAATATAATTATTCCTATGATTATAGGAATAAACTCAGTAAGAGTTTTTTGTGAACATAACACACTGCAATGAAGACAGGTGTGAATTTGTTTCACTTAATGAAATATGTTTCATTGCTGTGTGATATATACCAATCGAAGCGTAGGCCTGTGCTTGTACCTCGAGACAACACTTCTGATTTTCAAGATAATTTAGTAACTTTGAAATACTTAAATCTCATTCCAGTTTTGTATTCTTTGTTTCCTTAGGGAGCATATCTAAGTATGGTTTAGGGAGTTTAAAGAAGTGTATGAATTATGTTAAAGTAGAGGTAAACTTAGGTTCTACACAATCATGGAGCTACTGATGAATCTATTTGTGTTCACATTTACTTGCTGTTCTTTCTTGCCAAAGTCTCATCATAAATTTCTACTTCACTTTGGTATTTATTCTTTTAAATAATGTTAAGCTTGAAGAACATATGTTAAGTGATAGAAGTATTTTTTTAAATAGAAGAAATGTGACAGAGGGATTTTTTACAAAATAAAAATGAAAAGCAGTAGGGTTTTCGAAAAAATATGATTGGTAAGAATTAGCAGCTTATGTGAAATTGTATTTTTTTATTTTGCTGTCTTTGCATCTTATACAACATAGTGTGCAACTATGTATTTCTTTTTTGAATGAGAATATGAACTTCCGTGTTTTCATTGGCATCGTGTTTGAACACCGTGTGATGGTAAAGAGCAGTTAGCTCTTGCTTCTGAAAAAAGAGTTCACAGCTTAGAAATGTTTATTATATCAATCTGTATTTCTAATACAAGGAACTGTGCACCAAGGACTAGATTTGAAGTGTGAAATTCATGGTGATTAAGTGGATTTGAATAGCAGATCTACTAGCAGTAATAGGAGATATTATCTTCTACAAAGAAATGTCAGATGATAATAAGAGATTGTTCTATTTATTTGTCCAAGGAGTCAGCAAAACAATTGTTACTGCAACATGCGTGGCATCAGGGACTTCATCAAAGCAATACTGCTTCTGCTGCTAATTTATGCTGAGCAAGGTAATGAAAAGTACTGAAGGTAGAAAAGTGCTGAAGCATCATAAGCATCTTTTGTAATGCAGATGATATTTAAATTCAGAAAAGGCAGAAAAATTAGGAAAGCCAGCACATTTAGTGCCTTTCAGTGCACTTAAATATTCAAAACTCACAAGGTAATGAGGCCAAAGCCAAAACCTGCCAAACATGAACAAAACAAAAGAATTGAATGAAGAATGGTAGATTCTAGTGAGAGAATTCTGCTTGCAACTCATTGCAAGCATGAAGAAATAGAAAGCAAACATTCTCTAGTGTTTTACTTGAAACTTGAACTAACAACATACAGTTCTGTGCTTCAGACTGGTACAGTAAAAGAAAAAAAAACCCATAGATACAGCACATCATTTTTCCTAAGTAGCAAGATGCAACCACGTGAATGGTCATACCCTGCATTTGTTGAGGGTTCATAGGGGCTAATATCTACATTGGTCTTTCTGATCTGAGCAAAATTTGTAGCCATTGCACTTGCTCAGATGCAACATAGTGAAAGAACAGCACCAAATACACTTGCCATCAGTGCCACTTAACACAACTGATTTTTGATTCCATATCTACCATTCCTACCAGAAAGTGATAGCCACATGTTTTGTATTTGCAAGTAACTCTGAACAAATATAAAAATTAGTATCATTGCCTTATCGAACTGGTAGGGTTCCCTGTAATTCCATCTGCATATAATGATAATGCAGAAACAAAGAGCAGAATTTCTAATGTGGAGTATTTGTTATGCATTCAGAAAGGTAATTATTATCAAATAAAATCACGTGCAGGAGAAAGATGCTAAGAAATGAGATGTCAATAAGAACTTTATTAATGGAGGGTGTAGAGGCCCAGAGAATTTGACTCTAATCAGGGGGAGGGATTGTGGTGGTGCAATCCCAGCCCCCATCCTGCTGCGCTATGATTCAAAAAACGCTCTTTAGGGCAAGGCCTTGACAAACTGCATTTGGACTAGGCCTGGAGTTCTCTTGAACTTCTCAGAAATACTGTCTGTTCCTAGAAACTAACACTATGTCTAACAAGACCCTGTTTTTTAAAGCACAGACTTGGAAATTTATTTTTCTTGCCTAAATAAAAAAACAGGTGGAATAATATTTTTATTACTGAAACGTCAAAGAAAGTTACTGTCTTGAATTGCAGCCAAGATGGAAAATTACTATGACTAAAGCCCATCCTCCTAAGACCCTATAAACAGCAGTCCAAAGTGAGACCCCTTGAGCTCTCGATCATAAGAGGCTAACGCATATTAAAGCCCACTCTCTAATGGCCCTATAAGCATTGGTCCAAAGTGAAATCCTTTTGAGCTCTCAGTTCCCAGGAGGGATAAATGTGTGTGTCTCAACCAGAGCTGTTGAGCCAACCAAGGACTCAGAAATAACAGACAAGAATTGTTGTTAATAACCAATAGTCCTTGGTTATTAACAAACCATTAGAAAGAACAAGATCTAGCTGAAGAAGGGAAGTCAAGAGATAGGGCAGCAATTTTCCATGAGAAAGAACCACAGCACAGTACAGAACAAGTGCAGGAATTAGTGCCAGGAAGTGGGCATGGACTATAGAATGAAATTACAACCACTAAACCCCTCTGACCCATTTCCAGAGAGGCCTGAAAGAATGGACTGCCCATGATAACTAATTTACAGAGAAAGCAAGAAACTTGTCGTCAGGGCAGAGAAACCTGTCCATGTAAAGGCACCCCCTGAAAGCCTGGGCAGCACGCCCAGGAGCCTTGGCTTCTTATCTGCTAGACTGATGGAGTTGGATTGACACATATCAGCTGGTGATGATGAAACCAGACTGACATCTCCTCAGGTGGATTGATGCTGGAATGAGAACTAGTGATCTCTTTTTTTTTCTCTCTCTTTTTCTCTTTTCCTTTTTCTTTCTCTCTTTCTTTAATTAATTTCTCTCTCTTTAAATTCTCTCTTCCTTTCACTCTGACCCTTTATCCAAAACCCACTGCCACGTGTTTATACATTACATCAGGGACTAATATCAATTTCCATGCCAAGTGTGTAATTTACTGATAAAACTTTCTGGATGTTTGCAGACTCTCTGACTTTCATAATTCCTTTCAACCAATGAACATTTACAAATCTTAGGTGCTCTCTTTCCCTTAAGGGTGGGTTGTCACAGAGGTTAGGCTAACGTTAATTATTCTCTAAAGCATAATTTCTCTACTCCTCTCTTTCAGGAGACACCTTGTCTTTGGCGTCTATATGGTTTCTAATATGATCTGCTAAGTCTTCTTGCTCATGCATCTGCATATGTAATGAATGAAAAGCCACTAGATCCCTTCAAACTATAAAAAATTAATATGCTGTTATGATTCAAGTTCTTTATTATTTTGCCAAAAAAGCAACATGTAAGCCATCCTTCCAATAACTAAGGGTGCTAAAGTACTTACTGATCCCTCCTATGCAACGAAAGTTACTTCATCTCAATTTCAGTTGGTGAAACTATCTGAAGTGGTACAAGTATTTTGGCAGAATCAAGGGTAGAAAATGTAGAATCAAGTCCAAGTGACCTGGAGTACTCAGAGAAATGCTATATTGTAGCTGGCCTTTCTTGGGTATTAAAAGAAAATGTATGGACCTAGAATTTTTTTTCTCAGCCAGAAGTGTATGCACAATTGCTGATAGTGACATTTGTAGGATAAGTGCATTTGGCAGTGAATTTTGGAAATAGTGTTTCATTAAATTTTAACGAGCACTATGCTGCAAGACTGCAAATACTGCTCTGTGCTAATGTGTCACTGTAAAAATTGTCATGTGCCAGACATCTCCAAGATAATGATGCCGAAAGATAATGTTTCTTTCCGTCTTTCTCTTTTTCCTAAAGTCTGGGAATAGATAAAGTATTCCCACTCTGTCCCCCCATCCCTCTTTCAGCAAAAGCTTTCATTATGGCAGCAAGGAAAACACATTCATATTTATACATTTGTTAAATCTCCTTATCTTGTTAATCATCTCCAATTCTTGCATCACTGAATGAGCAGTCTCGAAATTCTGGATATTAACATAGATGATGCTTGATGTAACCATAATGCATTGCATTGTCACTGAAAAAGATTCATGCTACTGAAATACAAAAATGACATTTGCAGGTCCCTTGTGTTTGCTATAAATTGAACTGGACAATACTTTAAAATCGATAGAAAGCTATGCTGGGAGTTCTGTATGTATTTTTGGAATTTGCTTTATAAGCTTTTGCTATTATTCAGTCAGAACGTTAGATTCAAAAGGTAACCTTCCTGCTGCTTTCTTATATCACTTTCAGAAAACAAAGTGTTGTCAATCTGTGGGATAATGGTTCATTGCAGCTATTTCAAAAGTAATATAGATTACCACAAAGTGGAAGCAGCTGTCAGGAGGCCTGACCAGATAAATGGGATTCATTTATGCTCTATACACTGCTTCATGTGAAACAAGTCAGGAAAGAAATATGGATTCTCTAGTACCTTAAGGTCATATCTGTGTTGTTCTCAACAGGCAGAATTTGAGTCAGGATGTAACTTTATATGAATTAAGCAATAGGTAGCTTAAGACCAGCCTGATTTGTGTCCTATAGCAGGTGGATGAGCTGATTCAACAGGAGCCGTGCAATCATTGGGCCTTCATAGAAAAAATTACAGTTGGTGAAGTTCTGTTACACAGAGCCTGTGAATTGATGACTTAGGCATTTGGGGTTTAATAANTAAACTTAGCAATCTTCAATATTTTCATACCTCTTATTAAGCATTAATATTTGATTTGTTTAAAAGGCTTTTCCAGTAAGATTTGAAAGCTTTAAACCACATTAACAAGGAGGTTACAGTTTATTCTGTAAATTGTGTCTTTTAATAACTGCCAGGTATAGATACTTTATTTCTGTAAAAGATATTAAAATGTCACATTTTCCTCCAGCAGAAGCACAAAGAAAAGTAGAAGCAGTATGAATGAAATCCACCTTGTGAGTCATATAAGAAATGTTAGTCTAGATCCTTATCCTGCATGAGGAATTTGCTGAACTTTGCTGATGCATGCCAAGCACTGCCACATTTCCACATTCTATTTTAGCAGGATACAGTTGGAATTCTACATCAAATAGACACATACCAAACACATGTACAAAGTATGCTCCAACTGATCACTATTCCTTTTCTGATTGTATGATATATCTGAGATTTTCAGTCAACATTGCTTGGCCTGACAGAAAGGACTGAAGCATGGGTAAGACCACCACAGAAATGGTGTCACACAAGAAGGCTTCTTATACTGCAAAAGGAGCTTAGAATTCATTACGGAGCATGGTTTTTCCCTTTCTGCTGTATATTATCACCTTCATGGAATGAAGGTAACAATCTTGAATCAATCAAAGTGGGAGTGTTTGGGGTTTATAAGGCTGTAATTGAGAAGATGTCTTTCACTCTTTCAAGGACAGTGTTTGCAAAAGGAGGAGCCTTATTGTGTACTGAAGCTACCTTGGGCTATTGAATTATACATCTCTATCACATTTTTCTGTTCTCCATGTCCTGATTTATCATGAACGTGAACTTTGGCAGTCTATTTCTGTCCTTCTACAAAATACCAATCCTATCCACAAAGTTTTCCTTCCATACCAGGTTACTTAAAGGTTACAAGGAGCTGAGTATACCTGTTTGAATAGCTTTCAAAGCGTAACTGGGATCACACATTCTTTGCATATACTTACAAGACTGGAGGCAATGCTTTCCACATTTCTGAGCAGACCTATTCATTCTACAGGAAATACCATTCCTATTGAATAGCAGCTGCTGCTAAAATAAGATTCACTTCCACATTTTCCAAATGCATAAGAAACAGACATGTCACAGGATTTTAGTCTTTTCTGAGACCACAGTAGAATTATTAGGCTATCTGAAGACATAGTGGAATAAGTATTTCTGGAAACTTTAACGACATTTTATCATAGAGTGCATAGTGGTTTAGATCCTGTTTATGATATTTAGTATCAGAGATAGAAACCAAGGGGAAAGCAAAATTATAAGAACTAGGAAAACTTCTGAGGTATCATGAATATGGAGACCCTGCAATATTTGAAGGACTGATCTACATAAGTACTACTTCCTTTACATGGGTAGGCCTGTGAAGAGCCACCTTAGAGAAACAGCATGCCTTAACAAGGATCTTGGTCAACATGACAACAAGAAGATACCAAGATCATACAATGAAGTGACCCCACACATCAACTTCACTCCTTATCAACTGAATTCTTAAAGACCCCTTTATATTTTCTAATATTTAGAGACAAAATATGCCTCTTTCCTTAATGGTACTCCTGTCCCTTGTTTAGATTCTATAAATTTTCAAATTTTTAAGTATCCAAATAGATTCATAATGGAGGGAAATTATTTTCTGTTAATTAGAAATACAGTAGTACCTTGTCATGAACATGAACATCTAACAGTTGGGTTTGGATTCCATGTAAAGAAACCAGGTACAAAATCTTCTGTATTATATATACCTGATTAGAAGCACTTGTGATATTCTACCTAGAATACAATGTAAGATTTTCTGATTTACTTGTCTTGATCACTCTATGTGAAAATTTAGTTGAGGAAGAAGCACCACAACTACTATCAGGTACAATATAGGAAACTGTTCATAGAAGATTTTCATATATTTTAATTATTCTTTCTGGAATATACGAAACAACCTGAAAGTAAGAGGAAAAGCTATGGAAGTTATAAGCAGAGGAGTACGAGCTATCTGCTTTTTCCGAAAGGACACCAACTATCTGACTAGTGTGTGCAGAATCTGACCAGAGTCCCAGAGTCACTGATGAGTCTATTAGGATGAAAGGCAATATTTGGTGGGAATATGTTAACAAGGAAACAAATATCTTGGTCACAATTGGAATTAGTTTTTGAATAGATGAAAATGCTAGAAATGTCTTAGACCAAAGAAAATTAACTTGTTAATAATTTCTGCATAAGTGTAAGATGTTTATTAAGTGCAAGACAAGAAAATTTATTCATACTACTTCAATCACTTCAGACAGGGAAAATGGAACTTATACCAAAGAAAAGGCATTAGCTTTAATAAATATTTTTTCAGCTTTACATTAGATGTAATCTACATAAACTGAGAGTCTTTAAATCCTTAGTGACAGAAAAACATATGTCTGCCTATTAAATGAACAATCTCCATATATATTAGTATAAATCATTCATATATTTCCATGTTTCATTTCTTCCAATATATTTGGAAATGCATACTTCAACTTTCTGTGTAACAGGAATTCCCCGTGGATTTCTAGAATAAGTGCTTAATGTAACTGAGAGCAGCAAATGGAATCTCCTCTAGGCACTCTGGATTAAAGGAAACAGCAATGTTTCCCATGGAGGATTTTTAAATCCAAACTTGAGTGCTTTATTATTAAAAAGGAAATGTAATTAACATTTTATAATCTTCCAGCATCTTGAGGACATCAAATGGACAAAGCGGTCTTGTTACAACTCTTCTACATATAGGTAATGCTAGACTTGGAGGAACTAAAGACTCTGACATAACTGGCCACATGGCCAAGAAAGAGCTCGCTTTATTTCAAGTTGCCAAAACTGTATGAACAGAAGGAAGCAGTGCTTAAGGGACTGTCACTACCCTTGCCAGATCTGAGTATAGTAGATGACCTAGAAACCATATCTGTCCTTGCATTCAGCTGTAACTGAGCTGGTAGAGCAAGAAAATAAAAAACTCTAAATGAGCAAGTAGGGATGATTTTTTTTTCCCCTTTTATCAGAAATGAGGCAAAGGGGAGAGGGATTTTAAGCTGTAGATGCTTAAACAGCAGTTTTTTGACGAGGGACCAATTGCTGGATTATAACATAGTGTAAAGAGATTTGCACAAATATAAAAAAGGCTACAAGTGGGTAGATTTAGGAAAGAACTGAGTTCAAATTGCAGGATGCCTACTCTATTTTTATTCTTGACGTTACCAAAGCTGAGAACTTGATTGTTTGGTGTTTTTTTTTTTAAGAAAAAAGGCCCCTATTTTCTTTAATAAAGACATAAATACACTGTTCTAGATGACATCTGGAATGGTGTTGATCCTGTCAGAAGTCTTCTCACATTTATCATGAGTAGTGTCATGTCCTAGTCATAGCAGCTGGGACCAGTTTATCACTGTGTGGGTGTAACTGGAACTGTGTATTCCATACCCTCTCTGCCATTTTTCATGAACTGTTAACGATGCATTGTTTGCAGTAGCTGCCCAGGACACACCTGACACCTCAGGCTATGAGCCGGGAGTGTGGGAAAATCTGTGAGATAGGAGAGTTTCCTGTCTTCACACCAATGATTCCGGTCTGGTAACTCCCTTTTGGGAGTCATTAGCACCTTCACACCCCACCTGAGGGATCATGTCTGCTGATGGGCCATGAAGTAGACCAAGATATCCTGTGACTCACTGAGTAAATTGCCCATTGTGAAACCCCTCACCCTGAGGGAGGTACTGGGTATTCTCATCTGAACCCAAGCATATATAAGCTTGGCATCTGGGGACTTTGGGCACCACTTGTCAGATCCAGCGGAGAATCAGAACTTCATGAGGACTGCAACCACCATTTTTCTACCAGACTGTGACCACCGTCCTTATCAATGTATTTTTTTTTTTCCCTTTGCTTTGGACTCAGGGGGACCACGTGGTGCTCAGCACAGAGGCTGGGGAGGACCTTTCTGTTTATGCGCCAGGGTGCTGGGTTGTACATCTGGGTTTTGTGGGTTAAAACCAATTTTCCTTTGTATCAGTCTATTTATTGTAATCTTTTTATTAAATTGTAGTTCTGACTTCTTTAAAACCAGCACAGTCAGCAGGGTCTTGGACAGAATTTTTTGGTGAGAAAGACTTATACCTGTGACCTTGATACAGTGGTAGTTTTTCTGTTTGATTATTTTTCTTATCTTTGTGACAGATTTTGAAAGTGTGGGGTAAAACATTATTAATTCAGTGATCTTTTCATGCTGAGTTCTGAGACTTTTTTTAGACAGTTGAGTGAGTCACTTTACAAAAACCATGACACCACTTACATGAATCCTAGTTACCTTTATTTCAGCCATCTATTTCTACTCTGCACTAGGTGACTCAACTTCATTCATCCAGCTGAGATCACAATGAAATTGATTTCTTAATGCATGTGTATGAATAGGATTACTCTATTTAACACATTGTATCTGAGCCAACCTGAGTGTTACACAACTAATTTTGTGTAATGGTCACTATCAAGAAAAAGGATTGTTGGAACTCATCCTGACTGTAATAAAGAAATCTGGGCAACCTGAAGGATTCCACATCATCTTGACATTGAGCTAGTGAGCTGTTATGACACTTGAAAACACAAAGGTTGATCTGAGGTAGAAGGGTAGAGTGCATTTATTCTAAAGACAAAATCTATTCACTGGCCTTAAAACTGAAGTGGGGAAGAAAAACAAGGGTGGCATGGAGGGATGGCTAAAGGGGAAAGACTTGCTAAGCAGTACATTTTGTTGATGGGCAAATCAACAACTTGCAATGGAGCAAGCAGAATTTCCAGCAAGCTTGTGTAACTGCACTGATACTATATAATGGCAAAAAAACTGTATAGGGGTTGTGGGAAGTTGTGTCAGTGTTATTTAGTCAAACCATTTAGCTTGGATGCAGAAGTGTTTCAAAATATGGTGCCTGACTGGGGAGAAAAATAAATACACTGGATTTCTGCACCTTATTTTTTAAGAATGCAGAAGTGTTGAATCACCACTGGAAGATATGTTGCCACAAATACTTGTACCAATTCAAAAGCAAATTTCAACTCCACTAAGTGTTTTAAAAGAGTAGATTAGGAAATTAAAGGTTTTGCTAGTGATTACTATTAAAATTAATTCACTATGGATTTCAGCATATCAATCTGCTGCTAAATAATTTGCTACTTTTATGGTCTGATTGACAGATAATTCCAAACTAAGGGATGTAGAATTGCGGTAAAAATAACTAAAACTCTGTATCTGACTATTTCTGGTGTGGATGTTTGTATCTGCAGTCTCTACTTTTGTATGTTTATTTTTTCATGAATATGACTTACTTGGAAATTAATTTTTCCTTTGGAGACCGATTTTTGCACAAAGCTTAAGCAAATAGAGCCTTTATTAATCGTTTCTTTTCTCTGTAATATTCTGCTTTCTGTTCAGTAAAATTACTGTGTGCTTTCAGTATGCTGAAGATTAAGTAACTTTAGCCTTGAAAGTGAATCTTTTTCTTATATTAGTGGAACCGTGTTGTATGTTCCAGGGATGCTAGTAATAAACTACACCTCCATATTGATTTCTTTAGCATAGATATATGTGGTAAGCTGGTGAATGGTCTTATTAATATTCATTAAATTCTAAATAGCTCGCTTTTTAATGTATCTATTTAGGAAATGAATAATTCATGCATGTATAGGAAGCTCAGTGCTGTCACTTACAGCATAGACCTTTGCTGGTCTAAGATGGTATTTGAACTGAAGGACATTCTAAAATGTGCAAAGAAATTGAAACATTGAACGCTGCTCAGCCTCCTACAACCAAGGGCACTTTTTCATGTTGAAAATTTCACTGACTCATCACTCTTCTTAAAGCACACATTCCCCAATACGCTTCAGTGGAATTGTACCTATAACTTTAATATACACTCTTATTTTACAAAAGCCAAAATAGTTAAGATTTGTTCAATGTACAAAAGGCATATGGGCCAATGTAAGACTTCTTACCTGCATATGTGTTGGTAATTGTTGAGAATGCTAATTTTAGAGAACATAATATGCGTGCAAGTTTCTGTCAGAGAGTTTACATCGTAGAAGATACTAATTTCAGTCCTACCTCAGGCTTTGTACTTCTCTTGCAGCAGGTCTTAATTTCTCAGTGTTTCTGAAATTCAAGACTCATGTTTAGCTGCCACTATTATAACACACAGCATCTGCTAAGTAATCAGGACTGGTATTCATATCTATTATATACAGAATCAGAGAATTATAGACTCATTTAGGTTGGAAAAGACCTCTAAGATAATTCAGTCCAACCAGGAACACAGAACAGCCATGCTCACCACTAAACCATGTCCCTAAGCATCACATCTACACATATTTTAAATATCCAAGGGATGGTGATTCAAACACATCACTGAGCAGCTTGTTCCAATGCTTGCCAACCCTATCAGTGAAGAATTTTTTTCCTAATACTCAGTGTAACATTCCATGGCACAACCTGGGACTATTTTCTCTTGTACTGTCACTTGCTAGCTGGGAAAAGAGACTGCCCCCCCACCTCGCTGCAACCTCAACTCACAAAGTTGTAAAGAGCAATAAGGTCCCCCTTCAGTCTCCTTTTCTCCAGGCTAAACAACTCCAGCTCCTTCAGTCACTCCTCATAAGACTTGTGCTTCAGATCCTTTGCCAGCTTTGTTGACCTTCTATGACAACACTCCAGTACATCAAAGTATTTCTCATAGTGAGGGAACAAAAACTGAGCATAGGACTCAAGGTTGTGGCCTCACCAGTGCCAGGCAGAGGGAAGCAATCACCTCCTTGGTACTGTCAGCTGCTCTGTTGCTGATACAAATCAGGATGCCATTGGCCTTCTTGGCCACCCAGGCATACTGCTGTCTTCAGTTTAGGTGGCTGTCAATCAGCATCCCCATGTTCCTTTCCGCTGGCCAGCTTTCCAGTCACTCTTCCCTATATTGACAGATCAGCACTCCTGCCCAGCTGTGTGTCAACTTTAAACTGACGCTCAATTCCCTCATCCAGGTCATGGATGAAGATATTAAACAGGACTTGCCCCAGTTCTGAGCTCTGGGGAGCCCTACTAGTGATTCAGCTGTCCTGATGGCAATTATGTAATAGTTTGCCTGCTGTACAATGGCTTTCATGGCACTGTTTAGTGCCCATGTTGTGTGCATTGATGTAGACACTTTAGTTTGGTGCTGATCTTGCAATCTTTTTGGGGTGAAAAGACCTACTTCCTGTATGACCATTTTCAGGTGCTTCCATGGTCTCTTGACACATTGACAACACTTGTGTCTTTGCTGCCACGTGGCTCTCCATTCCCTGCCTCCACTAAGACAGCAGACCAAAGGTCCTCACTAGCACAGTGTCCCTCAAACATTGTCATGCCACCCCTGGGCTTATCTGCAGTGAACCTGGTTACATCCTTTTCCCCTTCAAATCTTGTCCATAGTTTTCAATGAACCCTGTTAACATTCCTCCTTTGAGAGAGGTGTACTCCATCTGTCACCAGCAGGCCTGTTGTCACATAAACCAACCTTCAAAACCCCTTCACACTATAAGGAGTTAATAACACCGTTTTTGTGATAAATTGTTTGTAAAGCAAAGGTGCTAAATTCTGCTAATACTTCTATGATGAAGTTGAAAGTTACATAATATATATGTATCTAACTTTATTTGAAATAAAGTTTTCCTACTTCTTTGAGGTTTTCCTATATGTTTGCTCTCCCCTTATTAAAAGCAGCAGTCTCAATAAGGCTTCAAAGGCCAAAATGAAGAGCCAATATAAAATATACAAAACCCATAAATTTTCTACTTTCCTTTTGTACTTGCAGGCAGCAAGAGTACATTTTGAAAGGACATTAAAAAGGCCATGACAAGAACACCTAAAGGTACATAGCAGCCCTTGTACACAAGGTTATACAGAGGCTCAAAAAGCTCTGCAATGCTTTTCTTCTCAGCAATGCTCTCATCCATAGTACACTTTGCTGTATTGTTTGTCTTGATGTGCCTCCAGGACAGGTGTCCCTTTATGATTAGCTTGGACACAAGACTTTATTTAAAATTAAATATTCCCCTACTTTCCCTTAGAAGACTTAAAAGACAGATCATGGCCAGAAATGTCCAGTTATTTGGATTGTAATGAAAATCTGTGAGATTAAAGGAAGAAAGGAATGTCCTGTGAATTGAACCCACAGATACCTTTAGTATAACTTGAATAAGAAAGTGATCTTTATTACAAAACTCTGAAATTTTTGTGAAGTTTGATATAGTAAAAATCAGAATTTCAAGAAATACTGAGACTTAAAATGGAAAAAACACAAGGTATACAAAAGCATATCTTTCCAGTTTACATTGCTCAGGGAAGAAAGTAGCCATGAATGTGCATGTTTGATAGATACCTGGTTACTTTT
>VWZG01009115.1:76216-110135 GCA_013396735.1 Grallaria varia
TTTAATTTTTTAAAGGCAGTTCTTTTTATGGTAGCTCATGTAACAATACAATGTTTTACCTACTCTTCCAACACAGAACATTAGAAAATGTCTATGCATGTCTATAAATGTTGATACATGGATTTATCTATGCTGTTTCTTAAACATGGCTTGCTCACACACACAATCATAGTAGAAAAAGTTCTTCAACAGTTATGCCTTTGAGAGTTTAGTGAAAAACTTCAACTTTGTCCCTTATGCTTAAGCTGAACAGAGCTTCTTTTCATGTTCAATGTGAAAGCTTCTATCCTGATTTCTAATGTGTGTAGTCTAGGTATGCCTTGAGAAGAAATGAATTAGAAGAATAATGATCATGCTTAAGTAAGTAAAACAAGAGCAGCAAATTCATAATAGAATAAAACTTATTTCATGTATGCAGAACCAGAAAAAGAATAGATTTCCCTTTTTTATCTTTGAGGGAAAGGAGCAGTCCAGAATACCCGCAGCATTCTGCTGCAAAAAGATTTATTAACCAGCTCTTTGCAGATCTATCCCTTCATTTGTCTCAAAACAGCCTCCTGTTGCTGTTATAAGCAAAGAAAATCCTCTCCTGTGACATTAATGGTGGACTCAGAATGCCTCCAGCAGTCCTTGCACAGATTTCCAGCTATATGTAGGTCTGCTCTACGTTATGGCCCAGTGAATTTCTTCTCACAAGTTTGTCCTGTTATTTATTTCATTTCAGTCAGCTTCATAAGAATGAGACCAGGTATGGAAATTCACATGTAACTTCCATGATAAGGCTCAGAAATTGGAAATCATAAAATTAAAGTTCTCCTGTGCAGCTGAAATGCAAGATATTGTCCAGGAGTACCTGTGTTTCCTAGATAAAGATAGAAAAGGAGGAAATATTTTCTGAAACAACAAGAAGTTTGATAAAAAATACTGTGACAGTTCTGTCAAGTTGCACAAAGAAACCACTTTGTAGCAGGCACTTACCCCTAAAAAAATTACATTAATTTGACTTTGGAATATCTGTAGAAAGTATTGCAATAATAATGCAATGTCAAATTATCCTGAGGGAATTTCATTCCAACTAGACTGAAAACTTTTGTCAGGTCATTAGAGGTTTTCAAAGAGAAATCTGACCTCTGTGCCTTATAACACAGTGCTACAGAAAGCAAACTAGCTAGGAAAAGCCAGAGAAGTACTGCAGAGGGAAACATCTTCTGGTAGCCTCATCAGTAGTGCCTAATCGGTCATATGAAATAGAATCAAAATGTCTGTTTCATTGTTGTTAATTGCCTCATTTCATAGACTTTCTGAGTTTTGTCCTGTTTTTATTTTGATATTGTTATAGTACATGTGTATGGTGAGATTCATAATAGCCATATAAAATAGAAATTTTTGGCTCAGCAGAGGTTGTGGGGAAAAGACTGGACAGTCGGTACATTTCATTATTATTTTTTAGTTCTTGGTGTCTAATGTTCACAGGACAAAGATTATTTCCACATGAGATGCTGGCCTGTTGTGTAAAATGGTACCACATTATGACTAGTGCGTGGTTGAACTTAATCCATAATAATGTCTTGCCCCAGTTCAGCCTGACCAGTTAAGACACCAGGCAAAAGAAAGAGATTGCATTGCAGCTTGTGCTTACTGTATCCATAGCTAGGAGGCAGACAGGTTACTTTGAAAGAGTCCAAATGCTGTGAGTCTGGTTCAGTTCTGACCCAGGGTCCCAACTATTGCTACTGGGGACAGACCTGCTAGTGCACTAGGGACATGAAATCTTTTTGTTTCTTGTCTTTCATTCCAAACTAAAATGAGACAAAGAGCATGCATCACCTTGAAAAACCAGGTAAAGACATTCCTTCTTGACCCATTGCTAAAAAAGTAGTTTGCCTCATGCTTTCAGCTCACAGATAGATGCCACAAAATTCAACAACTTCTCTGCCTTTTACATCTTGTAGAAGCAATTTGCATTCTGTCATGTTCTCTCACACATGGCGTTCAAAACAATTAAAAGAAAATTGCACCCATTTTGCTCAGTGTAGCAGGCTGAAAATTTCAAAGATGAGAAGCACTTCTCAGCATGACTAAACTGTGAAGTGTTTTTGAAAATAAGGTTTCTAATGATAATTGACATTAAAACCTTTATTTTCTAATACATTTCACAGTTTGTGCTTGTCAGGAAGTGCATGTTTTCTTTGAAACTTTCTGCTTGCTACACTGAGCAGAAGCGAAACATTTTCTTTAAAATGAGAACAAGGGATCCTTTTTTTTTTTTTGTTTATGCATTGAAAAAAATTACTATCCAAGGCTCACAAGAAATTTCTGTACTTTAATCCCATGCCTCATATTAATATTCATCTGGGTAGCTATAAAACACAGAGAACAAGAGTCTTATACAGACTGCAGTGCATCTTCTTTCAAGTACCTGAGAGAGGAAAACAACTTCCTCACTCCATAAATATTACTTAGATAGCATGTATAAAAATGTCATTCTTTCTCCCTTCTTCAGCCAACAGCCCTCCCTCTTGGCAGTCCAGTAATCAGCGATGTACACTGACTACCGAATAACTGTAAAATCAATGTCAAATGAACAAATCTTATTGGACAAGTTTTGGAAATGAGAGTACCGATTGGTTTGGGGGGAGGATTTGACACTGGAAAGCATCAGCTTGTGCAGATAAACTGAGCTTCATGGGTATAGAATTGTTTTAGCAGCAAGGCTTATGATAAATGCCTTCTGTGTATAACTAGGCTTGATAGTACAAGATAGACATAAACTCCTAACACCAACTAACATAAATAATTTTGCAACACTAAAATAAATGGAGTAAAGGTGGACAATTCTTTGGGATTTTGAGCAGAACATTTAATGATCTCAATGAACTAAGTAAATCCTTTGGGAATGAGAACATGGAAACAATCATTCCTATTCCCTGATAAATTATCTTGAACAGGTGTTCGTTTCTGAGAAGAAAGACCTAAAAGAAAATTACTAGGTAAAACAAACTGTTATATATGGATGTTGTGACAACAGAGGGGGCAAACGCTGAAGATTATGAAAACTTTAATTGCCTTTTCAGAGTTGTGGAGGTCATCAGTTCTGGTGCTCCACAGGAGTGAAAATATCACTAAAAACATATTTAAGTAGTCAAAACCAGTTAAATGTCAAGTTAAATTTTACTTTTGCTTCCCTCTCCCTTTCCATCCTCTTAGTATATGTTAGGAAAAACTTAAAGTAAGAGAACGCATATTGTATTTTTATTCTGTACTTTTCTACAGTACTTCGGTTGTAAGTTAGTAAGGACTGAATCCTGATTTCTTCATGGAAGAGAGATGATTTTTATATCAGTTTCTGATTTAACCCTATCATTTTCTAATAGATAGGTGTCCCACTTCTGTTATTCATCCAATATATTATAGCTCTGAGTTCTGAGATTCTCAGAGGCTTTCCATCCTTTGTCTAAATATTAAATATTTTCTTACCAGTATTCAAGCCTATTGAGCTGAGAATTGTATTACCTTTTCACTTTCTGGTTGAATTCAAATAATGAAAATGGAGGCTTACAACACCCAGTCAATAAACAAACATTTTCCTAATGCATGTAATAAAGGTAATGATATTGCTCACCAATTTTGGATAGTAGAGGGGAAAACATCACCCTTTAGTCTATCTCCTGCACTTATGAGTATATGATGAAGATTTTAATTGTGTGTGGCCACAGCTTAAGTAGTTTTCCAAGAGGTAATTAAGTCCATTCCCCTGCTACGAATAGTGTTGACTACATCTAAGTCATTTTTTCTGTTGTCTGTCCAGCTGTTTCTTAAAACTCACTTGATTAGAGTTTCTGGACTCGTCTAGGCAATCTGTTTCCAGGTTTAACTATCTGCACCATTAGAAGGTTTTTTTGTAATGTCTCACACAAATCTCCTCACTACAGTATGAACCTGTTACATTTTATTCTATGCCCGTCTTTAAAAGTACTTCCATCCTCTTTAAAGTAATTTTCATGGCTTTGAGGACTCTCAAATATTTTTGCTTCAGACTTTTCAAGCTTAAATCGACATTAATTCATTAACTTTTTCCTCCTAGAAAACTTCCATGTTTTCTTTGCTTTTCAAACTCTCCACACTTTCATGTAAATGAAGTGGAGAGAGTCAGCATCTTTTTGAAATATGGTGTCCTAGCGGGATATACTGGACCAGCTGATGGTTCAGTGTCTATTATGTCCATTTGTTCCAGCATTTTATTGTGTGCCTTAGCTTTTTTGATTATTATCCCTACAAATTTACATCCTCCTTTTATGTTGGTTCTGTATTGTAATTTAGCCTTGTTTCCCTGCTGTGTGCTTTTCATTAAAGGATGTCATGTCAATGAAGATCCCAGGGTAAGATTATTGTTTTTTCCTTATCTTCACATTGTACGTTAAATGTAAAGGGAAGTCACAGTTTGGTACTTCATAGCTGCCAGAGGTTTGGCTTACCCAATTATCTTTAAATATTGCTGCGGTTTTTTAATATTGCCCAGCCAGCAACTAAGCTCCACACAGGCACTTGCTCACTCTCCCCTGATGGAACTGGGGAGAGAATTAGAAGAGTAAAAGTGAGAAAACTCATTGGCTGAGATAAAAATGGCTTAATAGGTAAAGCAAAAGCTGTGCCTGCAAGCACAAGGAATTCATTTACCACTTCTGATGGGTAGGCAGGATGTTCATGGATTAGCCATCTCCAGGAAAGCCAGGGTCCATCATGCATAACAGTGACTTGGGAAGACAAATGCCATCACTCTGAACACTTCCCCCTTCCTTCTTTTTCCCCCAGTACTATATACTGATCATGATGTCGTATGGTATGGAATGTCCCTTTGGTCAGTCAGGGTCCGCTGTCCCGGCTGTGTCCCCTCCCAACTCCTTGTGCACCCCCAGCCTCTTCACTCATGGGGTGGGGTAAGAGGCAGAAAAGTCCTTGACCCTGTGTAAGCACTGCTCAGTGGCAATGAAAACATCTCTGGGTTATCAACATTGTTTTCAGCACAAATCAAAACCACAGCCTCATACTACTTACCATGAAGAAAATTATCTCTACTCCAGACAAAACCAGTGCAAATACAGATTGTTCACATTTAGTTATTGTTTTATTTACCTTAGCACATGAAAGAGGTTCTGCTTGGCTTTTCAAACTATTATATGAAAAAGGATGTCAGAAGAAATAACATTAAAAGATAACTCAATCTTCAGATTCTTACTCTTTGTTCTTTTCATTGTTTCCTTATAATTCATGTAGGCAATAAATAGGGGCACTTAGCTGCGTACTTGATACCTGTCTTAACTGTTTGAGAGAAGAACTAAGGCCAGCTTCATATTTAGTAATTACTGTCTATTTCTATATCCCTTATCACTTTTTCAGTGTACTCAAATATTTCTAGTTTTACTACAGCGATGACTCCGGTGACAAAGAGGTGTGAATTCTGGAAAGACATCTGTGTAACAGGATGTAATGACTCTGAAAAATGTGACATTTCCAATGTTAGCCTGTGAAAAGAGGGCACCCAAATGAGCAGGTATTTGAGTCTCTGCTTTGGCTAGGAAGCAGACTGCACTGTCACTGAGCAGCTGCCCATCAGTGTGAGGGGCGATCCCCTGGGGAGTGGATGCGGCACTGAAGGCCCCAGGTGAAATGCAGAATATTCCCAGTAAAGGGCCCTGGGGCAAGCACTGTGAAAGGTGCTTCTCTTTTCCACTGCAAGGGGAAGGAAGAGAAGATAGGCAATGGCCTGTTAACCAATTGTTCTCAGTACTTCTATAGAGATGAGAATGACGTATTCAGAATACTCTTATGGATTTTAAAGAGCAAAGGTAAAATTAAAAAAGTGTTAGATGACGCGTTTATCTTCTTGGTAACAATATTAAAAGAAATCTGTAATATAAACTCTTAACGTTGTCTGTCAGATCCAAATACTTTGAATGTTAATAGAAGGGTTTTATTAAAATGTAGGATCTGAATGACTGTAAGACCTGTAAGAAGGGAAGTATGCAGAATCATATTTACCACATACTCCCAGTCACAGTCATGTTCATTTAACACTATTCTAATATTGCCTAAACACTGAGCTTGAACTCAGATCATCTCTCTTATGCTCTGAAAATACGGCTAAGGTTTTTTTCCCATTTTTGCATAAGGAAATAATAAAGGAATTCACCTTCTGCATTTGTGAAAATTTGTAATAGCATGTAAGGGGAGAGTGGTGTGAGGGGCGAGCAGCGTGAGGGCAGAATATATTTACTTGCCTAAATGCTCCAGAGAGTGTCCAGTGATTTGCAAGTGCAGAGCAGTGTGGGGGGAGTGCAGTGCAAGGGTGAAGCAGCGTCAGGGCAGAGCGGTGCAAGGGCAGAGCAGCGTGAGGGTGGAGTGGTGTCTCAGGGAGAGGGGTGTGTGAGGGCAGAGCAGTGCAAGGGAGGACCGGTGAGCGAGGGGAGAGCGGTGTGTGAATGGGGAGCACTGCGAGGGGAGAGTGGTGTGAAGGCAGAGTGCTGTGCATTTTGTGTAAATACTGTATTTAGTGTAATAGTATATGTTTATAGGCCAACAAAAAGATTCTGTAGGGGAGCCTAACTGCTACAGAGAGTTTATAGTGGTTTGGCAAGAATGCTTTTTATTTGCTTTATTTTTTAAAACATTTTCCAACAGGAAAGGTATTTTCCTGGAATTTTCACGAGTCTCTTGACTAGAACCATAGAAAGTAGTTCAAAGACAGAAATTCCTTTCTTTTAGAAGAATATTAGCATTGTATTTTCAACCATGGAGTATTCCACTTGAAAGCACACTGAAGCAGTTTACCAGCAAAATCTTGTTTAAGATCTTCAGGATCTATCTTTTTCTGTTCAAAGAGAAATAGAAAATGGTAGACGTACCTGAAAACTACTTAAATTTGTTAAGGGCAATCCAAATCTCAGGAACAAAAAATACATTTAGAAATTGTACTTCTGCTGCTCATCCATGTGCCCTATTTTTTTTTTTTTTAATACCTAATATCTGTGGTATTTGTAAAAACAAAACTAAGCCCAAAACATTTAAGCAAAGTTAGGTATGTTGTTTCCCTGGTGTTTTTACTACTGCTGGAAATGTGACTTTGTGAAGAATTCTTCATCCCCTGATGTCTGGAAGAAGTTAGGTGTGATCAGAGGAATATTCTTCACAGATCAGTCTTTGGTCTTGACCTGTCTTAGATAAGACTGAGATGGCAATATGGCAGCCATATTCAACGTATGTATGCAGAGTAAGAAGAAAATTTCTCATAGATCATGAAAATAAAAAGTAAATATAAAATATTAGAGAATCATAGTTCTTGCTTAAAAGCAAAAATAAAAATTACTGAAAACCAAACAAAAAAAGATTGTATGATGTACACAGGAATTTATTGTGCATGGATGGTTAAAACAATTTTGATAACTTTTGAGATGTTACTAAATCCTCTTCTCCTCTCTGGCAGATCAATATGAACATTCACACGCTCATAACAATGTGTATCCATCCATTGTCTGGGCTTGGATATTCCCTCTGCACAGAAGTTGACCAGAGATCCTCTCCAGCCCACTTGTTCTGAGGGCTTTGCATGCAGATCGTAACCCTGATGGCTCCCTTAGGACAGTCCTTAGAAGGGGATTTTGCTTTGAGTATGTTCCTGGGGTTTCCCAACCTGCTGCTGTATTCCTTGTTTTTGTGGAGACAGGCCTTCTGATGGGCTGATTGATCTCCTGAGATGGCCATGGGAATAACAGAGTCAGGCTATTATTTGTGTTCCTCCCCATCCTTCTTTCTTTGCGTTGCTGTGTGTGTGTTCATTGGAGTCTTTTTGCATGCAAATTAACAGAAGTCTTTTCTCAAAGAGTAACTTTGGAAATCAAACCAAGTAATCTTTATGCATAAAAGTCATTACATCAAGTTTGTGCAGTTCTGTTTTTGGCATGCTCCAGCAATCCAAATGGATCTGCACTTGATTTATTCTTCTAAAATAGGAAAGTTAAAATCATGCCATATTTTTGTTATATTGTTTACATTTATGAAAGAAAAATTAAGTTAGTATATATTTACTTACAGGTATTCTTACAGAAAAGGATTACATGTGCGTGCTATTTTTTGTTTTCCTGGAGTTTTTTACTGTCTTCTGTCTAAAACAGAAGCCAATTATGTTATTTACATAAGTTTTTGCAGGTTATGATATGGAAAATTTAGGAAATAATTTTAAGAATTTCTAAATATGGACATTATTTTTATCCATTGTAAAGTGAAGTTTGTAATTAACAATTATTAGTAAATGAATTATAAAACCTGAAAAATGAGAAGCCAAGGGAGATGGCATTCTATTGCACAAAATTCGAGTAATTCTGTATTCCCATTTGGTTCTGTCTTTAAAATTCTGCACAAACACCAAGAAGTTGTGCATTGTTCACCAGGAATTGCCTAAACTAGCCATGCTCTAGCAACAGATAAATATAAATAGATAAATGAGGTATTTTTGAAACCCACAAAAGATATTGGCTGGAGTACAATACATGCTTTTTACTGACCTACTATTCCTCTTTGTGGTTACTAAATGCACAGAGACATGAATCAAAACACTTACAAAGGAGTTTTTCTCTCTACCTGTACACAGAGAACTCCCTTTACATCTCATTTTATTCCCCCTCAGTATGAAAAGACTGATTGATTGCTCACAGCTTGCATGACTCCCTGCTGCCCTAGATCCATCTCTGCTCTTCACTCTCCATACAGTTCTTGCATCATTGACTTTCTGCCAGCCATTTTGCTGTCAGTGCATGAGCTGACATTTAATGATCTTTAGATGCAGTAATGTCACATTTATCACTCTTTATTGGTTGTGACAGACCTAAATTCAAATGCAAACATGAAATGCATCTGAATCCAATTCAAACAGTGATATGTTTTTGAGTGACATCCATCAAGGCATGTTGAGAAAGAAGTGAAAAATTACCTGTTTCCTATTATCATATCACTACAAATAACAGGTTTTTATGCTCACTCTCCAATATTTTTTACTTGAGGTTTTCAGGAAAATCCCATTTAGTTTCCAAAATGTCATCTCTGCTTGGATACTTGAATGTTACTGAATTTTCAGTGGTCCCAGATTTTACATTTTCAATGTAATTGAATCCCAAGCTTAACAAGAAAAACCCCAGGAGCATTGATTCCTATGATCACTCTCCCTTCATCTGCTACAGAAGACAGTGTTTTTCTTTTCTGAATTTCAGCATAGCACTCCCGACTCAGCTACTTTTATTGCAAATGCCAAAGAATTAGTCTACTTTTACCCTTCTTCCTCCCTAGCTGATATCTAAAAGTTTTTAGATGCAAATATTACCCCAAAAGGGCCTTGATGTTTCTTTACATGTGGTCCTGATCAGAGCTCTTTACTAGCACACCTTTAGTAGCTGGGCATCACTCTCTCATTATTGCCACACTCTTCAAGGAAGAGATGCAGACTTCAGGGGCACAGATATGACTATAAGTATCTGTGCCCCCTGTTTGGCAATTGGAGGAGAAATAAGAGAATTAGGCCGCAGAGAAAAAGATATTTGCCTAATTAAATTTCTTCTCTCTTTTCTTTTGCCTTGAAGAAGGTCAGCCATTCAAAATATCTAAAGAAAATGTGATGATTGATGGATCATGACTAATGTGGGAGGTGCAACCAGCAGCCCTGCTATATATCTCAGCATATTCTATGGCTTTGTGATATTATGTATCAGTACAACATTCTGTTATGCTGAGTTCACTGACTGAAATCAGTTCTTACCAAGATTTTGTGAACTTGTCCTTCATCTCAGATTGCAATATGGCATTGAAATAGCTGTTCAAGCGGCAGTGAAAGGACTCTTAGTTTATAGAGTAGTCACCAGCTTTAATACTTGTTCACCAGTTGAGTGGGAGTGGGAATTTATGCTTTCCAGATGTATTTTGTGGATTTTCTGCAGAACCCTAAGTGGTTGCATTTGGTCTTCAGCATGTTGGTGGTATAACTAATGCATTACCTGTTAGAAAGAGCATTAATGCTGTATTTCAGCCAGGATTTTCATCAAACTATACATATTTTACCAAAACATGACTGCCTTTTAAAAGAAAATATCATAAAGTAAAATAAAAGTGGATGATGGATCATTACGAAGATACATTTATGGCTGGGTCAAAGCTGGATCTTCTGAGACAAGAAAACTGTTAGGGCATTTATTTTCTTCTTTAATCTCAAAATTTAAACAGATTTTGATAGAATTTACAGCTGTTTATTTACTTGCCCATTTTGCAGTGTACCTACCACACTGAAGAAGCACTAGCTAAAATAGTTTTCATTTTACTCTTTATATCAAAGACAACTGCATTTAAAATTATTTTTTTGCATAGAAGTCAGAGCTGATGAAGCCTGCATTTCAGAGAAGTGGACACTGCCTGAGATCACTAGTTCTATTTATAATATTTCAGCCAGAACATATCTAGGAGCTCTTCCTTTGCCAAAGGATAAGACATTATCAATTAATTATAAATTGTATTTTGATACATTTTAAGGAACCTGTCCAATAAAAACATAGTTTTAAAAGGCATGACAATTGCGGTTCTTACCTGGAGAGAATAAAAGAAAGTTTTCAGACTGAACTTTTATAGAAAAATCTCCCATAACTACTTCCCAAAGCTACTTTCATGAATAGTAGAAAGCAACAGATACAGTGATAGTTAACCAGCACAGAAGATGTAATGTCCCCTAGCCCCTATATACAAATGTTAGTAATAATCATAACACTATATATGATGGAAATCTGGATTGTGTTGCTTTATTATCATTTACTGTTACACATCATCTTTACTAAGCTGGTAACTAAACACATTCTGTGATAAGATGACTCAGTAAACACACTTTCAGTGAATGAAAATATGAAAAAAAATCTATAGACATTCCCAATTCTGTAGGCCAGGCGTATAATCAGGTGTTTGGTGTAACAAATTCCCCTGCACACAATGCATGAACATCCAAAAGAAAAGGTCAGGGTTGAACCTGAACTTGGAACTCCCTACAGACCCTGAATTTATCAGATATAAAACCACCTTTTTTTAAATATCTCTTCCTTGTGGAGGTTTGTTTCAAACATTTCCCCCTCACTGTATCAACATCTTGCCCCACTTGCCCTTTTACTTCCTTTTCCTACTGCCTAGAACCCACTCACTGCTTTTCAGTTTTCATTCTTTCATCTTCACACCTACCACAAAATACGTTCGACATAGTTACTTGTTTGAGTTGAAAGTTTTCAAAGGGAGAAAAAGCCTCTTGTGCAGTGAAAATTTGCTGTTTTCCTCCCAGTTGTTACACAGATAATGAGTGGGAGAAAACAGGGCATGCTTTTCTACAGGCCAGTCTTACCATAGTCACCAGCTCCAATCATTACCAATCCCTTAAAGTCTGTAATCAGTTTGAGAAGTAAACAGTCATCAGTTTTGCATTTCTATATTCCATTGTATTAACCCTTGCTTTTCTAACAGTCTGCCAATTCCTATGGGTTTATGAATGTAACATCTGTGACTTGTTTACTGAAAAAAAGTTATTCTTGCATGGTTGGGAAGAAAGTGCAAGCAGTCGAAATTTACCGAGAAACAGTTGAGTTTGACATAAAGGGTCACCTCCTAAGACAACATTGCCCTCTGAAAAATGTATTTGAATTGTCTGTAGAATAGAAAAGTTATGAGCTTGACAACCAAATTGTAATTTGTTTCCCTTATTGTTTAAGATTGGCTGGCAAATCTGCAATAAAATCTTAGGTTTTTTCAAATCTCAGAATTTTTACTTGAATATTTCCATACCTCTTGATCAGCACTGGTTCATCCCAGTTCTTCATTTGGAAATTAGAGTGTTCATATAATGCTGACCATCTGTAGAACAGGTTTCAAAGTCTGGAACTTACTTGGGCATCAGAGAAACAGAAGGAGACAGCTCTGCCATTTCTTGAGAACTTACAATTTTTCACATATCAATTTTTTCCTTGGCTACTTGATTTTTCCTAACAAGAAGGAAAAAATACTATTTTCATAAACCTGTTTTGGAATGGAAACTAATAATTCCCTTGTGCCATCAGAACAAAGTCTCAGAACTATGCAGACATTAAAAGCAGCTTGCTATTCTCAACTTAGAAATGGTTTAGTTAGGTTAATGATTAATATCAGTATAGAAGCCTTTCACAGTATCCCAGTATAAACACAACTGATGTTGCCCCTATTGTCTGATTTGCTTTCCATATCAGTCAGTATAAGTGTGTTTCATCGTCTCTCAATTAATTTTTTCAATGCCTGTTGGTACAAACATTTGCTACTGTTCATCATAAACATCACAACCTTTTGTCCTCCGTGATTTTGAAGTCCTGATGCTAAGAACAACTTCAAAGATGGGCTTCTAATATTTTCATAAATTTTATCTTCCTGTAATGATGCTAGTGTGTCATAAGACCACAGAAAAATGAGTGCCCAAATAAAGTTACTGTAGAGCCTAGATTTAACCATGAAGGTCAAGCATACAGAACGGTAATGGGGTCTCCTTTTTAGTACTTTTGAAGAAAATGTGTCTGTAATGTAGAATCCATTAAAAAAAGATATATAAAGAGAGATCTTTATCAGAAGCAAGCAGAAGTCTATTCTGAAAAGCATTTCTGTAATCACCGCCCTGAGAGACTTGATGGATTTTGGATTTACCTATTCTCCTCTGTTTATAAAATAGAGCTACAGTGATACAAAATGTTAAATGATTTAAAGCTAACTACAGATGACAGCACTCATGACAATTATAATGACTTTTTTTTCATAAAGACTAAATCATAAAAAAATTATTCTTTAAAATAGGAGAGCTTTTTGCCCTTGTTGTCTTTTCACATATTTCAGTATGATCCTTGGGAAAAGAAGTTGGTTTGAGATTGGTCATGAACCAATGAGATATTCCACTCTCTTCAAACTAGTTTCCAGTATCTTGTCTCCCTGCTGCTCTCTGCCCTATCAGGCAAAAGTCCTACACACAAAAGCACAAAAAAAACCAAAACCAAAAACTCAATGCAAGCAAAATTTAACAATTAAGCTTGAATATTTACTCTCCAAGTAAAATATATGCTTGTTAATATATCACTGGATTTAAAAGTATAAATACTAAAAGTCACTAGTGCCAAACCTTTGTTGTCCTCTGCAGGTTAGGTAACTGATGGACTGTGATTTGGAGGGCTAAATGAATATTATGAGAATGCACTTAGCGTGCAATGATTTACAGTGGAGTATGCTCTAGAGATCTCCATTCTTTCTCTCAGGGCATGGCATCATGTTATATAAATCCATTTCTGTTTTGGAAAAACAAATACATTGATCCATTGACCTAAAAACAAGAAGACATATTTCATTGCCTAGGACTCTTCTAAAAAGTGATTATATATATTTTATGGTATTGTGGTGCTTTGTCTGAGGCATTTTGTGATTATTTAGTAAGATATGACGTATGTTTCTGTTGATATTCCAGGGACATCCAGTATGTCGTTTACAAGATGGATTACATCTTTTTGATATTACATGAAGTGTGTAAAAAAATTGATATACATGATGAATAGAAGTCACAGTATACATGTCCTACAAATATGAGTAAAATATTTGCTTAATTATATAATTTGTTTTAAGAGAAATAATTCTTAATGTGCTTTCTAATTAGGGAGACTTAAGATAACCTTAAGAGGTGATGTACAGTTTCTCACCACAAAGATACCAACCTCATCTATTATTTTGAGTTCATTTTGGAGTGATGTTTTCCCCCTCATTTATTATCCCTTAGGCAATAATCCTTTACCATGCTTACATATGCCAGATGTCGAAAGCCTCTCTACTGGATGTAAACATTTTCTGAAGAAAAAAATCAACAGCTCATTACCATACTGTGAACTTTAGTTAAAAGTGAAGTCTTAAAGTCATTGCAAAGATTACTATATTCTACTTCCTTCTGGTGAATGAGTCTGCACAAACTCCCTCCTTCTGTTTCATTTAATATCTTACATTTCAACTTTGAATATTGGAAGAACCTTAATTTTGCTGCAATGAACTCTAAAACGTACACTGAATTCATATTTTTAAATATATTAGTGTTGACATGTTGGGGAATTTATGTTTTAGTGACATGGAAAGGATAATTTTTCATTGGATTTACCTAATCTTGTTGTGTGGTGGAGGGTTTTGTTTGTTTGGGGTTTTTTAGGGTTTTTTTCCTGGAAGAAATACCACCTGTGAACTTTACATATAAGTGAAAGTGGTATTAATAACTATGTGTGTGTGTGTGTGCGTGTGTATACATATATATATATTTATATAAATACATATATATACATACATATATTTACACATAAATATACACAGTCATATACACGTAATTATAACTATGTAAATCTGGAATTGGTTGCCCAAAGAAGTTGTGGATGCCCCACCCCTGGAAGTGTTCAAGGGCAGGTTGGATGAGGCTTTGAGCAACCTGGTCTAGTGAATGGTGTCCTTCCCCATGGCAGGAGGTGTTGAACTAGATGATCTAAGGCTCTTTTCAACTCAAGCCATTCTATGATTCTATGAAATAAATAAATGGCTAAAAGTTTTAAACTATTATATTACTGCATATCACAGTTATCTATGTACCCTGTCTATTTATATATACATGTATGAAAAAATACACACTTCATCTTTAATATTTTTTTCAGCTGATTAGTGTGATGAAGACGTAAAAGAATACACATGATGATGTAAACTCCTTAAAGTCTTTAATCACAATACCACAAGAAAGGGAAAAAATTCCATTTTTTATATCTCTATTTTATATGCCAATTATAACTTGAGAGACCTTCAAAGTGGTTCCGTGAAGCTTTGCCTGTTGGTCACATTTGGTATTTTGATCATTTAAGCCTGTGTTTTCAGGGGTGTTCATTAATTCTGGCTGCCAAACTGAAACCCTGATTTGGAAAACTGTTCATCCCTCAGCACCCATGTTTGCTTTGAGCAAAATTCTGTCTGTGCAGTCTCAAATTCAGCCTTTGCCAATCCAAACACCCATGTAGGACACACAGCAGAAAACATGGATGTTCAGACACTGCCATGGGCCCTCCAGCATTGCACTCATAAAAAAAAAAAAAAAATCAGCCTGTCTCAAAGACTGTCTTAGTGTTCAAAGCTCTTATTTTGATGTATTATAACATTCTATGTTCTACACAACTAAATTAAACATAATACTAATGATCTAACATTAAAAAGGTGGAATCCTAAACATCTGGTAAGGACTAATCATGTAAAGTTTCAGTGATGGGACCCAGAAGCCTCATATAATGGTTATACTTCTGCTTTGTTTTTCTTAACTCTTTTCTTATATAAGAGCTAAGTTGTTTATTTAAAAATAGTTCAAAACTTGCTTTTTAATGTCAGTATCACTCATGTAAGTGTGTAAGTATTTTAAAAAAGAAACTTGGCAATGTCTTGATCCTTTCTTGGAATCACAGCGCTGAATCTAAATGAAAAAAGAGCGAGGGAAGAATTAACAAAATAAAGTTACATGGCTGATGCCTGGCAAAATGCAAAAATTACCTGCATGATGGCTACTACTAAAAGGGAAACAAGAGAACTTGCCAACCTGAATACTGTACCAACTGGGTAAACTGTTTCAGTCACACAACTGAGGGTATGAAAGCCAATTCCAGTCTACACATTTAAGATCAAGGAAAATATAAGTGATCAAAGTAGTTTGTAAGAGACAGATTTAGCACTGGGCAATTCAACACACAGGTTTGCCACAGTTTTAGCTCCTGTTTGCTCCTTCTCTCAGACTATGAGAGGAGGTATGAGTCTTTTTTTTTTTTTTTTTTATAATACTCTGTAAGAGTAATTTCTGCAACATTACATAAGGCTATCCTTTCTGTGGGGAAAAAATCATTTGCATATTTAAACCTTTAAAATGTCATCTCTTCCTTACAGCACTTCTAATCAATATCACCTGCAGAACAGGATGCCCAAGGCTCCTGTAAGGTCCAAACTCTATTTGCCAGCTGGACATTCCAAGTAATGCCCTTTATGACAGTATTCACAAGGTTCAGAACACAATAGCTTTGTTAATTATGAGACAACTTCAGTAAAGAAAGCACAGACAGGTCACAGATTGCAGAGTGACAATGACAATTCAGCTGGAACAAACTGTAATCTCTAAGGTGGTTTAGTTCCTGACACTCTCAATGAAGTTCTTTACTCAGAGCAGAATAAACCATAACCTATTCCTCTGAGTACAGGGCATTATGTTCTCTGTCCTTGTGAAATGCAGGCAGTCATTTTTTTGCTCACATGGTTTTATTGAGAATAAAAGAGGCATACTGGATTTGTTCAGATATCCTTGTCATCCATAGCTTGTAGCAAACATTATTAATATAAGGCACAGAGAAGAAGAGTCACTTTGAGGCCAAAAGCAAATCATGAGATATGCAGAAAATGAAATGGCAGAGGGAATTGGAAAGAAAAATGTAGTAAGAGGATAGCAAAGAGAGAGATAGATTATAGGCTGAAGGAATATTATGAAGCAGAGAAGTTCAGGTGGCAAGAGATTTGTGAAGAGTAGCTCAGGAACATGGGAAAGAATTATTAAGAGTAAAAATACACTCTGAAGAAAAAATGATAGCTCTCTGAATTCAGGGTTTCTGTAATTCTGAAATATTTAGGAAAAAATATTCCAGGAGGCTTTCATTTATGAGACATCTTTTAATGCTAGTCTGCCTTATGTAGTACAAACCCACAAGACTTGGTCAAAGCACATGGAGAAATGGGACATATTTCTGGCAAAGATTTCTTATGGCCATAAGGCTTTTAGCTGAATATCTTTATATGAATTAGTGATGCAATATTATTACACTGGGATTGACTTTAATTAGTTAGTTATACTGCCATTTGCTCCAGGAAAAGTTTCAAATGCCTTTTCAGAGGTGAGGTTTTCAGAGATAAGTCTCATCTGCTATTTATATTCCAGAGTTCATCTGTGACACCAAAAAAGTCACCGAACAACAGGTTTTTGAAACTTATGTCAGTGAATAATGATACAACTAATTTTATAAAGTGTCTACACAATTAATTCCCATTGATTTCTAATGACTGAAATATCTTTAAGAATTACATATGTCTAGCTGTCACCTGCTTTTGACAAATTTCTCATTTTTATCTTCAGACACCTTTATAACTTTAAAAATCTCTCTCTTAGTTCCACAGTGCATTGTACTTTTTCTAGATGAGGAATAATATCAGTTCTCTACCTCTCTCAGGTATTGAGAGATTCCAGAGAACATGAGGATATATTTTGTTAAAAGTTTTTATTAAGTGGAATATTTAAATGCCTTTGCAGTCTTTCCTTAGGAAAGTAAGCCATACACAAACCATCGAGAAATTTTTATTTGTTTGTTTGAGAGCCATCCTAGCTACTATGTAGCCAGCTCTGCTGCTTTTTGAGTTAAGGACATAACTTTCTTTAGACTTCAGTAGAAGGAACACTTTAAACACAAGCTGCTTCCTGTTTAATGAACTATCAGTTTCTTGCTGTGATCAAACAAATCTTCTTTAGGGCAAATATGAGGCTCAGACATTTTTTTCTCCTTCTCTTCTGTTTTTCCTCAATGGCACAATAATTTAGTCTCTATCCCTGCCGCTCTACCCTCTATCATTTCCTGTCTGGAACCCACTGAACACTCTAAGATATTCACTGTCCCTCTCACTGGCATCTTGCTGATAACATTGTCAGTGAATATTGACAGACTCAACACTGTATACTAATTAGTAGTCACTAAATTAATCAAGGGGTTTTTTTGCTGGTAAAAAAGCTTGTATTTTAATGGGGAGAGAAAGACCACATTGCTTGCAATTGCTGGTGATGATATGAGTCTATTGTTTTCCATATAAAGAGAGTGATATTATTGTTCCCTGGTGTTCATGTCATGTAATAGATGCAGGCTGCAGCACTGGACAGATACATTACTATCTGCTAAAGCAATAGAAGAAGTAACACAGGGCATTCACAGTCCTTCTGAATTACTTCATTATGGAGATTGTTTAAAGAAAATAAAATACATTATTTTGTCATGATGTCCAAATTCAAGTATCCTTTCTCATGCTGACTGCTTAAATAAGGTCAGTAGATGTGTATTGGCATTCAGTCTAGGAGATAAAGCACTTAGGTACCACCATTAACACTTGTCTTGGATCTCACCTAGATAATGAAGCAGAATTCAGACCTCTGCAGCACCAGCAGGAAATGACTGGGTAAGTGACTGACCACCAATCAATCTGAAAGCTCAGGGAGGGGGATGAATACAGGTAGCTAAACCAAGTCTGGTACATGTTTGTTGAACCTTAGCATCTCCTCATGAAGCAGAGGTTTTGGGTAGTTAGTAAAGAGACAGTTTAACTTTACACAATGGAATTTTGACTCTGTTGTTTTAATGGAATAACAACACTAAAGTTGTGTTCTGCTTACTTAGGGTTTTACCAGTAGTTTTACTTCTGCAGTAATTATTCTTCATCCCAAGTAATTAGTACATTTGACTGCAATGAAAAATTCTGCTGCTTATGTGTAATAAATGTATACAAATAAATATTCCTATGTGAGATATATATATCTGAATACTATAGGACACATGAGGATTCTTTTCTACTGAAATGTGTTACATATAAATGTAAGCTCTTATTCCTCTTTACTTTCACAGCCAACAACTTTGAACATGGGAGTAACCCAAGAAAAACTACTGTAATCTATCTAGCGTTATATTTTCCCATCCCATCTCAATTCTTTAAATACTTGTCAGGTTACAGGAAAGTGCCAAATTGTTATTTTCTTTATTTGTAATGGAGAAATGAATTAGGGTAAAATAAGAATAACGTCTTAAGGTGAGAATACTGAGTCCAAAACAACAACAAAACAAAACAAAAAAACCCACCAAAAAACAAACCAGCACTCACGTAGTAAAACATAGATACAGGAATTTGTGGGTGAGATAATAATTTAACATCTTCCAAGAGCCATTCAGCATCAGAAGGCTTTGAAAGAATAGTTTTTTCCTTGCTCTAGGAGTAGATGAGTAAAATTAAAACAACACCAGAATTCAAATTGCAATGTGTTTTGTGTTTCCCCCTTCCTCTGCCTCCCTCCCATCCAAAGCCTGGCAGTTCCATTATTATGACAATCAAGCTGGTCGTGTTCTTACATCGTATATTGTCACCAAGAAAACTAATTTCAGACTCTCTACATGTTTGCCACTCTTTAGAAATAGTTCTTGCTGGTGATGATAAATGGGTTATAGAAACAGAGAGACATCCTGTGGTCTAGAAACACTTAGATCTAAGAGAAAGATAAAGCCTTGGTTAACATTCAGACTAGGTCCCTATGCTACCAAGTGTTCCTAGGTAGGAGAAACAGTGCTGGTTTTCCTCTTGTTGCTTTCCATTCCACTTAAATGAAGTGACATCCTACTGCAGAACTTCTCTAGGTGTATAATGTTAAATGCAAAAGGAACTCTACCCTTAGATATTGTACATCTCATCGCCTTGTACAATCTTTACTTATGTATTGCAAATTGTGTCTTTGTCTAAAAGGGAAGATATTTTGAAGTATTTAGACAGAATGTGTTAATTTTCACTAAAGACCATGAAAATAAGGTGCTGTTGTTCTCACCATTCAAAGGAAATAAATTCCTTGTCTTGAATGGGTCCTTTGCAAAAACAGTAAGAGAAAGATTAATTTGATTGTCATTCCTGTTTTTATTTCCCTGAAGAGAAAACCGAGAAATGGAAATGATAGCCCTAAACAGTATTGTCTAATCTTGTGTTTTGATGCTTAATTGGTATAAATCAGGAAAACTGCCCTGCTCCTCTGATGAATGCTGGTATTTACATTGAATGGTCAGGGATGTCAGAAGTCAGCTTTTCGTCTCATTTTTCTTCCTGATTTGCACCGTATTGAAACAGCCTATTTAAAGCCTATATATACATTCAGTGGGAGCAAAAAGGGTTCAGTATGAGGTACAAGAGGTCTGCCTACAAAGAGCCATTTTCTGAATGAGAACATTATATTGTAAGAAAAGTAAATACAGAATTCAATTCCTTGTTCTTTTCTTGCTAATCACATCAAACGAAGAAAAGCCTCTGAAGATTTTATTATCTAAACTGGTGATTCTGCAAATGCATGACTTCAAAGAGTATCTTCATTCATGGAAGCAGCACCACAGAGGCAGTTCCTAAGCACACTTAATACTAAGTTATTATTGTAAATCATTTGTAGGATCAAGACCGCACTAGGTAAACAGAAAAAAAAAAAAAAAAAAAGCCTACTGAGTCTTTACTTTTTATTTTGTACTCCTCCAGTAACAATTTATATGAGTTGGAATATACCAGAGTGAAGATTGAAGGGCAATCACTGGCTGTAACTATACATTTATTATAGTGCTTGAACCTGATAGGCATGGATGTCCTTTTCAGTATCCCCAGGCTCATTAACAGAAATGGAATTGCAGCTATTCCATTAAAAAAATGCCAACTGTATAGAACAATAAATACTTCAGATTTATTTTATTTTATTTTGATTTAATACATGTACAGCTTGTTTTACCGTTGTTACTTGATGAAAAGATTTTACCTCTGAAACCATTTTCCCACCTAATCTTTCATTCAAAGCATGTATTTTGTATGTGTTCTCAAAAGTCTCTTCTATGCTGGAAGGCTTTAGCATCCATGCTTACTGCAGAAATTACCAGCCCCTTTTAGATATGGATTATCACCACGTCTCCTCTGTGTGTGAATATATATTCATATATGTGTATGTATACATATATATGTGTATGTATATATATTTGTGCATCTCCTGTATTTGCTTTCAGAGGGCAACATACAAGCGAAAACTAACTCTTTAACAAGGCTAGACTCCCTGCAATAATCTAAATAAAATCAAATTATCCACAACACAAATCCCTCAGCTTATATCAGGATGTTCTCATTTTTATATTTGTTAATTAATTGGTTGTTACATTAACATTCCTCAGAGCTGTGTATTTCATTAACTTTTCATTACTCACTGACATTTGGTCATCAGTAACTCCAAATATCTTTGATGGAAATGGTCCCATGTTACATGTCTCAGTCATTGGCATAAGAACATATAACCCCAGGCCACTTGCCTTGTGTCATGAGGGATAGTCAGGATACTGACCAATAAACTGAAAAAAAACCCCACAACTAAAATTCTCAGAAATCAGCAGCACTTTGGAAAGCAGCCTTTTTCTCTCACATTTGTTGTGTATCCCAGGACTACAGAAAGCTATGCTGATGCTAAGGACTCCTTTCCATTCTTCCTACTACTTAGAAGCTGCTGCTGGTAGGCCAATATTTAGGTAAGACGTTTTTCAGCCCTTTGATGTCACATTCAGCTTTCATTGGAACTTTGGATATAAGTTAGAACCAGTTGTATAGAAATACAGCGATGGTTGTAAGAGAGTAACTCCTAGCTATTTACGTTTCTAGAATGTTGTCTTTGTTTGTTTAACCTCAGATGTGATAATAACAGTGAGGAACTTTTTTATACTTTTTTTTACCCCTCATCTGGTAGAACATTGAGTAGGTGTTATCGCTTTAACAATGTTTGAGTGATTTCTTTAATTGTTGGCATTTCTACTTTTGGAGGAAGAAAAAATATTTATTTTTACCTCTGTCACACGCACATATATTTGGGATTGTTTATTAGCTCATAATGACTTAATATTTTCCATTGTAAAGAAAGTGGTAAATAGGCAGTCATGGCAAAACATCAAAGCATTATGATTAGCTCAGGTGTGTGTACTCTGCAATTTAGGCTTGCAAGTACGTTGTTTCACTTTGTTCTTTGCTTTCCCAAAGAAAATTATTATTCAGCTTTTTCAAGCTCTTCAGTTGATACAGGAGAATGTTTTCAAGCATCAGCTACCTGAAAACTATCAAGTCCTGTGAGAATTAAATAAAGTAAATTTGTTTTGGGTGTCTGCCATGCCATTCTAGAGACTGGTGTAAACTCTAGTTGCAAATTCCACTTGGTTTAATTCAAATGAAACTAAAATAAAATTTTGCAGAAAACACTCACTTAAAATGGGACTAAGCGTTTTCAGTAACATGAGGATGACAGCTCAATTAGTAAGGGGGGAAAAAAGGACTATTGGTGAAAAATAGTCTTTGGATTACAAGGAACACATGGATACCTCCAAAATGCAGACAAGAAAACATCTGAATATCAGAGAAATTATGCTCTGAGAGAGAATAAAAGAACCTAAATTATGTTTGGTTTTCATGCTTGTCAGACATTTGTGAGAGACAAGTAAGTGATCACTGAAACAGGTTTATTTACCTGTTGGCAATGAAGCCTGACTTCAGTAAAATAATCCAGTAGGTACATGCTGCGGAGCCAGTGATGCCTTTTATTCCTTGTGTTAAGTGGATGTTCTTCTGCAGTGATCTGCTTTCAGTCCGAGCAAACAAACCTTTTTGAAATTCCAGTCTGCAGTGATGCTTAAGTTATTTATTCTGCCTTGTGATAATTTCTTCAAACTCATACAAAGATTTAAAGTACCTTCAACACTTTGCTGCTGTTTCAAATTTCTGCTGTCAATGTCTACTGTCAAGAACAAAGCCTAAAGAAGCGCTTAATAATGGGGGGAGCAGCTGCATTGATTTCAATAGGGTTGCTGTAAACCAGGGTGAGATTTAGCACAGTTTTCAAGGCACCTGCTACAATCTACAAAGGATCCTTTTCTGCCTCACACAGCATGAAAAACACCTCAACTGAAATAAGTTCTGAAAATCAGGTCATCTACAGAGGTGCTGTTTATTTAAATACCTGATAAGAAATCTGTATTGCCAGAGAAACAGCCCAAAGGGCATGAAAAGGGAGAGACAAGGACTTAATGTCTTAGTTATATTTTGGAAAGAATATGCCAAATCATTTCATAAGATGTAAAGACACAGTTTCGCTACCAGCCAGGACAGAAAATGTGTTGGAGCAAAGGACCAATTATTAAAGCTGTCGTAACTGCACATTCTGCGGTAGTCTAGTGCTGTGACCACAGCACTCTGCATAAATTCAGTACTTTTCACAGTAAGTCTGCATGAACAGGATTGATAGGAATGCAAACACAGGCTTTACATTGAAATCTTATAGTGAAAACAAAGCAAGATTTTCAGTATTCTCTTTTTTATTTGCATTCTTCAGTTTTTATTACTGCTCATAATCCAAATTTTTGGCAGAGAATCTATTTCTATGTATGTCATAGAATCATAGAACAGTTTGAGTTGGAAGGGACCTTTTAAAGGTCATCTAGTCCAACCCCACTGCCACAGGCAGAGACATCTTCTGTTAGATCAGGTTGCTGACCTTGAATGTTTCCAGGGATGAGACATTTACCACCTCTCTGGGAAATATTCCAGTGTTCTACCACCCTTGCTGTAAAAAAGATCTTTCTTATATCTAATCTAAATCAATCCTTTTTCAGTTTTAAACCGTTGCCCCTTGTCATAAAGTTGTGTCAGCAATCTTCTCAGAAAATAATAGGCAAGTAGTAAAAACATGTGACTGTGAAAATCATGGCCTCAAAAGGCCTTATTTTGAGCTAGCAAAGAAAAATAAACAAACAAAACCCAAACAANAAATATTCCAGTGTTCTACCACCCTTGCTGTAAAAAAGATCTTTCTTATATCTAATCTAAATCAATCCTTTTTCAGTTTTAAACCGTTGCCCCTTGTCATAAAGTTGTGTCAGCAATCTTCTCAGAAAATAATAGGCAAGTAGTAAAAACATGTGACTGTGAAAATCATGGCCTCAAAAGGCCTTATTTTGAGCTAGCAAAGAAAAATAAACAAACAAAACCCAAACAGACAAACCAAAATCAACAACATAAAAAGAAAGTTTAGAAAATCCTTTAAAAATCAAAGCAATGACAGGCAAAACAATTCCTCCACCAAGACAAGAGTTAAAAGCTCTCTTTTACAATTTAGGATTTTTGTTGTTGTTGTTGTTGCTATTTAAACAATTTAGCAGCTTCCATGCATACTTCCTCACAGCTGCTTGCCATCTGTCCATCCTTCCATCCATCCATCCACTCATCCATTCATCCATCCCTCCCTCCCCAGTCTACAGGACTTCAAACTGAGGAAACAGCCCAGTGGTATTTTGGCCTGGCCTTTTAACACAACACATAGGAGTACCACTAAATAGTTGATGTCTTGGTCACAAAGAATATTTTCATACGATAAAAAGTGAAAAAAGAAAATAAGGCAGATTCCTTTGATTAAAGAAGTTGTTAGGATTTTTTTAAGAGTAGGAAAAAAGAAAATAATTTCTTAATAATAACAGCACAGGGACAGTTATTTCTGAAGGGAGGACTTTCCAGGGACAGAGCCCAGGAGGTGTCAATCATCACATTGCCATTCTCCCCAGTCTTCTGCAATTTATACCAGCTGAGGACTAGTCTCTGAGTTTCCCCATTATGCTTTTGAGAACTGAAGAAAATTAAGCACTTAAAATATTTTTCAAAACTTCACACATGTATTCATAGTCCAATCAATTTGAGCAATGGCGAGAATGCAGTTCAGCAGTCCATTTCTCTTTGAGTGTGAGGGAATATACTTTGCATATTAACTAGATGTAGAATCTAGGTTATAATGTAAATAATTCTCAACCATTTCTGACTGTTGAACTTGAATATGAAATAGATTTGTAAACACAAAGAAGAAGAAAAAAATCAGCGCCAGTGTGATAAACCTGAAGATTTATGTTTTAATAGGGTTTTCAAGTAATGCATGAGTTTTAAGGTAAAAGAAGAGTATTTGCTTAAGATTGTATTAACTATTTCAATATTGCCTGAATGTCTTTTGATGACTCTCCCTAACCTCAGGGAAAGTGAACTGTCTAATGAAAAGTCACTTATAATTAATTTACAAGCTTATGGATGAAATGAAAAGTCAACTTTAAAGGTTCAAGTGGAGGTTACCTTCTAACCTTAGTGAACTGAAAGCTTCTGGGTCATCCTTTAGATAGTCTCCAGACAGCTAAGGTGATAAGGTTCTTATCACAGCATCAATTAAGCCAAATCCTTTTAGATACTATACTTTCTGAAATAAGTAAGACAACTCAGAGACTCAGAGATAGCTGAATATATAATTCCACTCAGTTTTGTTGAAAATGAAGCAGCTAAATACTTGGGAAATTTGGATTTTAGCATCTAATTGGCCCCTCTTAGAAAGCAACAGAAAACTAGATATCACCACTTCACACATGGTGGAGGGTTTGTTTTTTTGTTGTTTGTTTGTTTTTTTGGGGTTTTTCCCTTCCTTATAGTGAAACCCACAGATGCAAAGGAGTAAAGAGGAAGGTGAAAAATCAAAGTTCTTCCAGTGAGTTATACACTGTAGGAATTATTCAATATTTACTTTCTACTGAAAAAAAAAAGTAGCTAAAATAAACACTTTGAAATGGGTTTAGAGCAAACTTACTACTTTCCCACTGAGAGGGAAACAGCTCAAACCACGTAACAGGAACAAAGACTTCATCACCATTTACCTCAGAGAAGTTATTTCAGAACTGCTCAAAAGACCAGCTTTGTAGCTTGCCTCCTGTTATGCCTATCTTTTTTACCAAGATGTCCTACTGTTAAGATCATGTTACCATGACTACTGTGATGTTTAGGTTACATGTAAACTGTCTTTTTGAGAATCATTCTTACTGTCAAAATAATTATTTTCTTGAAGGAGGGGGAAAATGAAAATATTTGGGATGACTGTACTTTTTCTGCTCCAAGTAATCAGGCTTTAGACTTGCTTGGCCTAAGTCAGCTGAGGTGACTTTGACGTTTGTTTTGCTCCGACTGTGGACAAACTGCATATTCTTTATGCAAACTGTATGAGTGAGTTTGCGATCTGGATTAAGATGTGAGGAGGTGAAGTTTTCTTGTGAATGTCTGTTTTTCTCTTGGCTATGGATTAAATATGTGTGTTTGTTTTCTAACCAAATGTTTCCCTTTTCTGTGTCTCAGTTTGAAAAGTTACATAAAACATGACTAGAGATTGACCTACAACAATCACCAACATCTGAACAAGCTCAAACACTCTGCGAAGTTGCACCTACTTTTAAGGAATTTCACTACTGGTCTTTATCTTTGTGAAGATATTTAACCCATCAAATGTATTGTGAAAGATGATTGGATGTGACTTACCTCAGACTTTGAGGTAATACAGACTCCAAGTGCTACAAAAATATTTCAGTGTAATTTTTTGTATGATCAACATCATCTGATTGTGAAGAAAGTAGAAAGAAGGTTATGGAAAGAGATTCACTGAAAGGTGCTAGTTCTCCCCTGAACTTCAATACCTTGCATTTTTACTGCTGGGGAAACAGGAACACAGACTGAGTGGATTTTGTGATAGGCTTCTAATAAAAGCTATAGCATAACTATATTTACACGCCTTAGTAAGTGTATTTGTCAAGGAAGTGACTAGAACTGAAAAAAAATGTCTGAAAAGAGGTATTCTCCTCAGAGCAAGGAATAACATTGCAACTCCATTTTCTTCCTTCACAGGTATAAAATGACCTTTCTCAAATGTTTTTGGCAAAGGTATATTCCACTGAGATGATTTGATAGAACAGAAAAACAGATGAGTAGCCCTGGTACCCTTCACCATGAAAATTTATGTACTAGAATATCTTGAAAAATAAACATATTTATATGAATTTCAAAAGCTCATGGAGGGAAAGTGATTCTGGTCCAACTATTTCAATACCACAATCCCACTGCCTGTGACTACTGGCCATGAAATATGTTGTCCCCTCTTTGATTTTCAATATACAGTTCTAGATGGCCTTAATATAAATCCTTTATATTTGAAGTGCATATGCCCATTACTTTCACGTTCAAAGCAGATATTCTAAGCTACTATAAAATCACTAAGGTGATAACTTTCTTATAATTGACAGATTCTTAAACACATAAAAAAGTAAGCATGGCAACTAAATTTGCACATATAGTCTTTGCACTACCTGTGACTAATGGTGTAATTTGTATTTCATTATAACAGTTCAATTTGAAAAAGTTTAATAAATAATTAACTAACGTAGATTGTAATAAGCTTACTGTGGAGTGCAGCTCATGTGCTTTAATTACATATAAGCTCATCTGCAAAATGTGTTGCTACTGCTTATCAATCTGTTTTATAACCAAACTTTTTCCAGTCAGGTGCCATACATGCAATTAACGGGTGGCAATAAAAGTTATTGAAAATTGATAACCTACTTAAAAATTTATCCTTAATATAAAGTGTGTTCAAGACAATCTTTGTACTGAAGAAACCAAACACAGATATATAGTCCTTTTAAATGGTATTAATATTTATAATTAAATCTAAGCATAAATATAAGTTCAGACAAAATCAAATATACAGACTCATATATTTTTGATGTAATATGTGTGAAAACAGTATTTTTCTCATTTATTAGTAACATGCTGACATACAGAAGCAAAAGTTTGCTGATTCCAAAGAAGATTTTTCACCTCGTCAATACAATCATTTTCACACAGAACTACAGAATGGGTTGGGTTTGAAGGGACCACAGTGGGTCATCTGGTCCAACCTCCCTGCTCAAGCAAGGTCATCCCAGAGCACTTGGCAGAAGATTGTGTCCAGAGGGTTCCCTCTCCAGTAAGGGAGACTCCACAACCACTCTGGGCAACCTGTTCCAGTGCGTGGTTAATTTTGCAGACAAAGCAGATAACTTTAGCTGCTACAATTTTGGAAATTTCCAATCTCTTCTGTCAGAACAATGGTAGGTTTAATGTTTTTACCAAAATTTAAGTTTTCTATATGATAAAATATGGATGCTGTACCTCTGGAGTGAATTTTCCTTTGATGGGTACAGGTCTATGTCTTTCTGCCAAGCAGCAAATCAGATATAGAGATAACATACAACTTATATAATATTTGTGGGGTTTGCAGAAGATTTCTGTGAGTTTTGAGAGCCAAAGGAGAAGATTTTGTACTTTACATGGCACTTTCTAATCCAACTTTATCTGTAAGAACATAAATTATCATTTTGTAAAAATCTAAATTCTGTCTAGAACTACAGCACGTCACTGACTGTAAAGACAAGCAGGTTATTTTGATGTGGTATAAATTAGCTTGTTTATCTCTGTTACAGCTTGATACAATTGAAAATTAACTTTATTACTGCACTGAAAATCTCTGCAAATACTGATGTTTGTTTAATGACTCTGGACTGAATCATTGACCGTTTTTGAACATGTAAAATGTTTCCAAGTCAGAAAGTTGTGATGATGGATGAAAGATAGCTGGGATTTTTCATACTGATCACTCTGAGAGTAAGCTTTGGATTTTCTATGTTGATTCATACAATGACCATCAAGAGCATTCATTATTACTAAGTTCTTTTTTAGGACTGTTACTGGGTTTTGATATTTCTTGTGCTCAAAATAAGAATTGTTTATTGTGATTTTAAGATCATAAGAATCATAGAATCGTAACGTCGTTTGAGTAGGAAGGTACCTTAAAGATCATCCCTTTCCAACCCTCCCTGCCATGGGCAAGGACATCTCCCACTAGACCAGGCTGCTCCAAGCTCCATCCAACCTGGCTTTGAAGTCAGTATTGACTTACAAGTATTCCTCATATACCTTTTAGAAAAGTGTGCATTTCAGGCTAGACTCCCTGCCTATCTCTTAAAAACCTGAATTACACGTTCCACTAAATATTTTGTGGCCAGAGGAGGATGTTGCATTTGTTTTGGTTTGGGCTTTTTCTTTTTGGTGTTTTGTTTTGGTTTTGTATGTTTGGTTTTTTCGCTTTGTTTTGTTTTTAATTAGGTGTAATAATATAAATAATACATTACAATTTAAAACTTTCTGTTTTAAAATAAAACAATCAGATAACTTTCACCACTAGCTGAAATAAAAGCAGATATTTTGACACTGAAATTCATCATGGCCTAGGATGTCTAGTTTCTCTCCAGCCCTAGAAAGAGTCTTAAATGAACTTGAATTTATGCATTGACTTTTGTATATACCCAGAAGAAACTTAACTTTTATATAGAGAAGGGATCTAAATCTGCAGCAACCTGGTAACTGGTCTCATGGCCATGCCACTATAGTTGCTTCTGTTTGCAGAATGTACTCTATATTGTTTCCCAGTAAGCCAACAAATAAAATGTTTCATGATCTGAAGGCCTCTTAGACAGCAGGGTGTAAAATTTTTTTTTTAGCTTTCACATATTAAGAGAATATAAACAGCAGCATACATCTGGAATGGTAAAATACATAGAAATATTCATAAAACCCAGGAGAGAAATGTGATGAGCTCTGTTTTAAAAAACTATTGGTCAGTAAGCTATGAGATAAATCTTAAATGTGAATAGCACATTTGTCTAGATTTTATGCCAACTGGATATTTTTTTTCTCAGTCACACTAACTCTTTCAAAGGTATTGGCAGCTTTAATGCAAGTTCTGAATCTCAGACAGATGCAAGTCATGTAGTATACATGAGAGCAAAGTGCTGTACTTTTGCAAGGAAAAAACAGGACTCACATAAACCCATAATATTCTGGCCAGTCAAGATCAGTAGTGAGTTTTGGGGATCTTGGATATGATTATTCATGAATTTATCTGACTAAACCTATCATGGGGATATTTCGTGTTTAACACCAAACAATATTTTTTATTTCTTTGTCCTCAATTAAAAAGCTATTAATCACACTATTTACACTGCTAGAAAGAATGCAAGTCATCAGTTCTTGGATTCAAATGCTTGAGGATTAAAGACAATCCTTCCAAATTCAGCTTTGGTAACTTAAGCACTCCAGATTTTTAAAAGGTGTAATATGTATATACAAAAAGAATGTGTACTTCTGTCATGGGAGAGATTTTAAAAAGTGTCAAAATTTAGTGTTTATTGTCTACTTTTAGTCTTCATTTCTTGCATGTATATGATTCTACAGTAATGCAGAAAACATAGAGATGAATGTGTGTTTGCCAATGCTTAAACATCTTCCCCAATATGACTTGGTAGTCGATATACAGTGTTGTATTTCAGCTGGGAACTGCTGTGAGACAGAAAATGTGTTGATGGAGATAAATGAAAGGAGCAAAGTTTTCTAGTACAGAAATCAGTGATAGAGGTAACAATATCTGAGACAGATATCAATAATCAAGTCCAGGCTGTGTGACAAGAAACAAAATGAGAAAATAGCATACAGAGAAGAGGAAACAACTCAAGATGGAGACTCATGCTGTCTGTCAAGGTAATCATTATCTGGAGAAGAGTTATAATTTGCTTATTATTCACCTATATGAAAGCAAACTATTCTAAAGTAAAATCAAAAATACACATGATTTGTGTGATTTTTAAAGTTTTTGTTAAAAGAATAACAAAAAAAAAAAAAAAGTGAATGTAAAAGCTCACACCCTTCAACATTCCACAAAAGTAAAAAAAAAATAAATTATAAAACATGCTTGATTAGACCAATAATTTTCCAGTCTTGTATTATGTTCAGTATCAGTTATAATGTGAGAAGCTCAGACTGCTTCATTATAAACATTTCAAATTTGTTCTGACCTGTATTTTCACAATAGCCTTCTAAGCAGAAGTACAGGGATTCTGACTGAAATAAAATTAATTCAGCTATGTACCTTGTTTGAAACATTTATTTTGACTACTCTAGAGGACTTCAAAGATCTAAGTTCAGTAGACTTTTCTGGACTTAGAGATGTACCTTCATAAATTTTGTAAGTTTTAGTACTTGATTTTATTTGATAATGCCTATGAATTCAATAAAGAACCATGAGTTTTCTGTTAGTCATGTATTGCTTTTCAATGCAGGAAAAAAATAAATTACAGAGAATATTCAGACAAAATGTCTCTAATTAGAAAATGCAAGTGTCTACAAGCTGTTAAAATAGATCTTTGCATTTTACTTAAACCCTTACCATTCCAGGTAAGACCACTGAATACTCAGATACTCTATTCCAGTCTCTTTTCCCTTTTTTCATTAAAGCCTTTGAAAAGTTTAGTGCATTTCAGTTTGAGAGTACTTGGAGGGGATCAAACCTGAAACTTTAAAATCTTCCATGAAGCATTTTTACCTCTCTCTTACCCTGAAAGATATTGCTTTCATGTCAATTTCCAATTTCCAGATGGAAGTATTTGGAGAACTGCTGTGGAGTAGACATATGGGGAATGGGAAGAAGTGAACACTTTCCACCTCGTACCCTTGTCATGGAATCTCACAGCTCAAGGACCTTTTCTGAAAGAAAGTGGCAGGAACCAGGTAGAAAAATTTTACATTCTTTGGAAAAATCTCCAGGGTATTTGGAAGCAAGACTTGAAAGGAGACATTTCACTGCATGTTGTGTTACTTAATCTGAAGCCCAACTTTTTTTAAATTTTTTTTTACTTCTTTTTATGCACCTTTTAATAGAATCATAGAATCTTCTTGATTGTAAGAGACCTCCAAGATCATCAAATCCAACCCTTGATCCAACACCACTGGGATTACTAGATCATGGCCCTAAGTGCCACATCCAGTCTCATCTTAAAACCCACCAGGGACGATGAACCCACCACCTCTCTGGGCAGGCGATTCCAATGTCTGATTACTCTCTCTGTAAAGAATTTATTTCTAATATCCAACCTAAAGTTCCCCTGGCAGACCTTAAGTCCATGCCCTATTGCCCTAAACACATTCTGCTTATTCTATGCACTGCCTTCTAATACTTGTGACATGTCGAATCATAACGAGCACTACCTTCAAGAAAGTTATGTTTCCTAGAGAAAAGGGCGAGTTTGACACAGAATCATACAATTATGAATGTTGAAAATAATCTCCAACACCGTAAGTGTGAAGATGACCAGGTTTGACTGAACACGTCCTAGTTACAGTGGCTGGGACCAGTTTATCACTGTGTGGGTGTAACCACATGTAGTGGTTTGACCCTGGCCGGCTTCCATGGACTCACTGAATCCCTTTCTGCAACTAGGCAGAAGGGAGAGGGGTCATCCACCCACCACCTTTATGGACAAAAACAGACTCAAAGTGAGATAAGACCTAAAATTTATTACTAACAGGATAAAAGCTAAGCTAAAGGGTGAGGGGAAAAAAACAGTCTTAAAACAAACACCACACACACACACACACACACACACACACACACACACTCTCTCTCACACTCTCACACTTTTCCCCCCACCCCTCCTTCTGTCTATGCTATGGGGGGTTGTAGCTGGTAGCAGTTGCTGCCGCTTGCGATGTGAGTTCCCCCACCACTCGGGGTCGCTCCTCCATGGGGTGTAGTAAAGGTTGAGTCCCTGCACCCCAATGGGCCTCCATGGGTTGCAGGGGGGACATTCTGCTTCACCACAGTCTTCATCACGGTTTACAGGGGACCACAACTGAATCCATCCCCTGCTCCGTGGGGTCCCTCCCACAGGAGACAGTCTTTAATAGACTTCTCCAATGTGAATCCACCCCTCAGGCAGCAGCTCTTCCATGTCTTCTGTCCTGAGGGCCACAGCTCTCACTCAGGTAAAACCAGCGTGGGTCTGCCTCTCCACGGGTCCACAGGTCTCCTTTCAAGCATCCACAGCTCCAGCACGGACTCCTCGAGCGGGCTGCAGGGGTTTTAGCTCTGAGTCCTTCCACTGTTCCATGAGGTGCCTCCTCCTCTCCTCTCTTCTGCAGCGACCTTGATGTCTGCCTTGTTATCCCATGTTCTCGCTCCCTGGAATTTTTTCTGCACAACAACCATCCAAGTCTTAAATAGTTTATCACAGAGGCTTTACTGTGATCTCTAATTGCCTCGGCCTTGGCCAGGAGCCAGATGTCCCTCCTGGGGCCAAATGTCATTGGCTCCCATGGGACAGGGGAAGCTTCTAGCAGCTTCTAACAGAAAACCAACTCTGCAGCACCCGCCCCCACTACCAAAAAAAAATTCATCTACAGAAACCCAGGACACCATGTGCTGCTCAGCACAGGGACTTACGAACACCATTCTGTTCGTGTCCCAGGGTGCCATGTTATACATCTGCCCTTTTGTGGGTTAAAGCAAATTTTTTTCTGTATCACTGTATCTATTGTAATTTTTTTGAGTAAATTGTAACTCTCACTTGTAAACTCTTTTGAGTTTGGTTCATTTCTCCTGCCGGTTTACCTTTAAACCAGCACAAACATCACCCTGTCAGCAAAACCATGACACTGAGTGCCACATCATTTCTTGGACACTTCCAGGGATGAGGACTCCACCACCTCCCTGGGCAGCACATTCCAATGTTTAACCATTCTTTCAATGAAGAAATTCATCTTAATGTCCAGCCTGAACCTCCTCTGGCGCAGCTTGAGGCCATGTCCTCTCATCCTGTTGCTAGTTGTCTGGGAGAAGAGACCAACCCTCATCTGGCTACAGCCTCCTTTCAAGTAATTGTAGAGAGTGATAAAGTCTCCCCTCAGCCTTCTCTTCTTCACCTGGATTGCTTTTTTGGATCCACCCAACAATGTAAAAATAAAAGTAGCTTTTTTTCCTTCCTTTTTAATCCTCTATGAATTAAAAAAAATCAGTTGCAATGCAAGTAATCCTAACCTACCAGATCATGCCCATCAATGTTTTGGCTTCACAGTCAAAGCTATCACCAGATCAACTTATTGATGAGGAATACACTCAGTTGTGGTGGAATAAAAATCAGCAATAGGCAGTGACATAATGTTCTCAAGAATACACAACACAATTTCCAAAGGAAATAGCTTGGAGTTTTTTTCTTTCTTTCTTTCTTTCTTTCTTTCTTTCTTTCTT
>VWZG01009117.1:0-23643 GCA_013396735.1 Grallaria varia
CACTCCATCCCTGCATCCCAGCAGCCCTGCACCCCAACAGCCGTCCATCCCAACATTCCTGCATCCAAACAGCCCTGGGCTCTGCCCCTGCCTGAGTGATTCTGGCCCTGGGTGATTTTCCCACACTGCAGCAGGACAATCCCCGGGCTGCAGGCTCAACCCAGAATTCCCTGACACAGTTCTTTGGGGATCGTTCTGCATATTATTTGAATTTCTAAAAGGATCATTTCCTCCAGACGTGTGCTCAGTCCCAGTTATGTGTAATTTCTGTACCCAGGGTCATCCTACAACCCTCTGGCTCAGAACTCCAGACCCATCCCAGTCCCTTCGGAGCACAGTTCCACAATCACCCCAGACCTTCTGGAGCAGGGCTCCCTCTCAGCATTCCCAGACCCTCCCTCAGTAGGCCCCAAAGGTGAAAACCCCCCCCAGCATCCCCACCGGCTCCCTCCCAACCCCGTGAGGCTCATCCTGGAGGAAAGCTGCTGCTCCTGCCCCAAAGGTGTCACGGGGTCCTGGCCGAGTGTGGCTGGAGGGAGAGTACAGGGTAGGCAGGGGAACCTGCAACACCTCGGGGTGGGGGTGTCCAGCAGCAGACTGGGCTGAGGAGGTGCCATTCCAGTGCCAGCCCTGTCACAGACACACACAGGTGACACCAACTTTGTTTACACTTTTATCTCAATGCCCCAGACCCCACATCCCTGTGCCCACCCTGGAATGTCCTTAGCACATGGCTACAAAAATCCCTGGAAGCAGAGGGGGCAGGGCCAGTCCCCAGAGCTGAGCTCGGCTGATCCCTTGGAGCAGAGCATGGCCAGTTCTTTGGAGAAGAGCCAGCCAATTCCTTGGACTGCAGGTCGGCCGAGCCCTGGGATCAGAGCTGGGCTGATCCCCTGGATCTGAACACAACAGAGCCCCAGGATCAGAGTTGGGCTGATTCCCCAGATCCAAGCTTGGCCAAGCACTGGGATCAGAACTGGCCCGGTCCCTCAGATCTGAGCTTGGCCGATTTGCAGGATCAGAGTCAGGCCAGTCCCTCGGCCCTGAGCTCAGCAGATTCCCCAGATCCGAGCTCGGTTGTTTCTTGGGACCGAAGTTGGGTTGAACCCTAGGACTGGAGCTGAGCCGATCCCCCAGATCCAAGCTCAGCCGACTCCCGGGGTCAGAGTTGGGCCCATCCCTCAGATCCCAGCCTGGTGGTTCCCGGCTCATGCCGACAGGTCGCTGTTGTCAAACCTCTCCTGGTCGTAGACCTCGGCCACCACCTTCCGGCCGGCGAACCAGCGGCCATTGAGCGCCTGGATGGCCTTGTGAGTCTCTGCGGCCATGGAGAACTCCACAAAGATCTTCACGATGATCTCGGCATCCTCCTCCTCCCCCTGCTTCTCCTGGTAGATGATCACCCTGTTCACCGCCCCGAACTTCCCGCACTCTTCCGTCACCTCCCCCTCCAGGTCGTCGTCGATGTCCTTGGGATCCACCATGTTGCGGAGAACCATCACCGTGGACTGCGAGGGAAGGGAGTAGGGAATTATCATGGGGAGACACGGAGAGGAGACATGAACACAGATCATTCCAGACACATCCCATGGCACTGACGGCCCAGGTTCTCAGGGATAATTGCCAAGTTTCCTTCCCAGGCATCCCACACACAAGCAGATCTGTGGCCCTAGTCAGAAATGCCGTGTCATACCCCCTGGGCTTTCCCGGGACACATCCTGGAAGCACAGCTGGCCTGGGCCCTGCTGCCATTTTCCCTGCGCTGCTCCTACCCAGCTACTTTTTGGCTTTCCCTCAACACCACCATCACATCCTGTTATGGTTTTACATCTTCCCTCCCCTCCCAACAAAGCCAAAGGATTGCCCAGGTGTTCCATCACTCCGCAGCTGCTGACAGGACACACAGGTGGGTCTCACATCTGGGCACACCTGGGGCATTCCAGGCTCTGCTCCATCTCTGCCCTGGCCCTGGCACACCTGGGGCATTCCAGGCTCTGCTCCATCTCTGCCCTGGCCCTGGCACACCTGGGGCATTCCAGGCTCTGCTCCATCTCTGCCCTGGCACACCTGGCCCATTCCAGGCTCTGCTCCATCTCTGCCCTGCCCCTGGCACACCTGGGGCATTCCAGGCTCTGCTCCATCTCTGCCCTGGCCCTGGCACACCTGGGGCATTCCAGGCTCTGCTCCATCTCTGCCCTGGCCCTGGCACACCTGGGGCATTCCAGGCTCTGCTCCATCTCTGCCCTGGCCCTGGCACACCTGGTGACAGGACGCCCCTGTTCCATCTCTGCCCTGGCACACCTGGGGCATTCCAGGCTCTGCTCCATCTCTGCCCTGGCCCTGGCACACCTGGGGCATTCCAGGCTCTGCTCCATCTCTGCCCTGGCCCTGGCACACCTGGGGCATTCCAGGCTTTGCTCCATCTCTGCCCTGGCACACCTGGGGCTTTTCAGGCTCTGCTCCATCTCTGCCCTGGCACACCTGGGGCATTCCAGGCTCTGCTCCATCTCTGCCCTGGCACACCTGGGGCATTCCAGGCTCTGCTCCATCTCTGCCCTGGCCCTGGCACACCTGGGGCATTCCAGGCTCTGCCTATCCCTTCCCCGGCCCTGGCACACCTGGCGCATTCCAGGCTCTGCCTATCCCTTCCCCAGCTCTGGGGAACTTGTCAGCAAGACCAGGGGCTCCTCCAGGATTCTGGGCAGGGTTCACCCTACTCTGGAAGGTTGGGAAGAGATGGACTCAGTATGTGGGATAGATTTGCCTGACCTGTGTCAGTCCCACTCCCTTGGCTACAGCGCAAAGGCCACCCTGGTATATTTAGTGACATCAGGGACAGAGTTCAGTCAGGGACCCCTTCCCAGGTCAGCTCTGAGCCCTCCCAGGACTCAGGAAGATCATGAAATCCCATGAAGGGACATTAAAACCCATCCAGTCCTACCCCTGCCATAGGTAGGGACACCTTCCACTAGATCAGGTTGCTCCAACCTGACCTTGGACACTTCCAGAGATGGGGCAGCCACAGCTACCCTGGGCAACCTGTGCCAGGGCCTCTCCACCCTCCCAGGGAAGAATTTCTTCCCAATATCCAACCTAACTCTGTCCTCCAGGTTCTGTTCAATTCCCCCTTATCCTGGCACTCCAGGCCCTTGGAAATAGATCCGAAAGGCAGAGCAAGGCCCGTTGCCAGGCACCTCCCCGAGTTCAGAGGTCCCTGCAGGATGTCCCTGTGCCACCCCAACCCGGGGACAATCCTGGCAGCTGGGACCAGCCCAGAACCCACCTCCTGCTTCCGCAGCAGCTTCTGCATGACCATGTGCCGGGCGCTGCTACCAGAGATGCTCATGTGCTCCTGCTCACTCAGCATCTCCGGCCGCTCCGACTCCTGGAAAACCTCCTCCTCTTCCTTTTCCTTCTTGACTTCCACCAGCCCCAGGGCTGGGGGGCTGGCCAGGATGGGATTCACCACCCCCACCTGTGGGATGGTCACTGGGATGGGCGGCCGGGCGGGGGTCACACCTGGGAGAGCACAGGGATGATGGTCAGGGACACCTGGGGGATGGGATTTTGCACAGAGTACCCATTGTCCAGCTTTTCCCACAGTGCCATGTGTTCCTCTTGGGAATCCATGGCCCTGTTCTACCTATTACACACAGGTGACAAGGGGTGAGGACACACAAATGACAAGGGAAGCAGACACAAAGGTGCAAGGATGAAGGGGACACACACGCAGGTCCCAGGAGGAAGGGGACACAGGTGACAGGAGGACGGGAACACACACACACACACACACACACAGGTGCCAGGGGGAAGGTGTCACACACAGGTGACACGAGGACGGGAACACACACAGAGGTGCCAGGGGGAAGGTGTCACACACAGGTGACACGAGGAAGGGGACACACACAGGTGACAGGACGGGTACACACATACACACAGAGGTGCCAGGGGGAAGGTGTCACACACAGGTGACACGAGGAAGGGGACACACACAGGTGACAGGACGGGTACACACATACACACAGAGGTGCCAGGGGGAAGGCGCCACACACAGGTGACAGGAGGAAGGGGACACATATACAGGTGCCAGGGGGAAGGTGACCCCACCTGTGATGACTCCAGGTGCCTGTGCTGCCATCACGGCCTGGGGCAGAGCCCCCAGCGGCTGGGCCAGGGTCAGGGCTGGGGACACCAGTCCTGGCGTCGCCAGAGTGCCCAGAACTGCAGCTCCTGCCACGGCCTCCTGTGGGACACAGGGAGAACAGGGACCTCGGGTTAGTCCTGCCCAGGAACTCCAGCAGTTCCACATCAGAGAATCACAGGATACTCTGATCCCCTATGGGGACATAAAGGTGTCACCAGCCCACCAGGGAAACTTCAAGCCACCAAGCCTTGGAATAAAAACATTCTCATGGAACTCAAATTCCAGTAAACACCCTGACTCAGATGCCCATAATTCCAACATCAGGGATGAACACCCAGTTAAACCATAAACACTTCCACAAAACTACTGGAAATAATGTGCCCAAAATACACCCCAGATCTCAATGGTCTTGGCTGCTGTTGCTTTCTACGTCCTTACACCCCTGATTTAATTCCCCACATCCTTCTACTCCTTGTTATCATGGGACTCCTGTAAACCCAGAAACAGCAAAGAATTCCAAGGTTTTGTCCCTAAATGCCACATCTTGTGCTCCACTCCCACATATCCCTGGATTCCTGACTCCAAACTGCTACAATATCCTAACTCTCAGCTCTGGGATCCATCCCATCCGGGGCTCTTCTCCCAGTGCCCACAAGGCCAATCCTCTTTCCAGTGGAGATGAAGCTCCTAACAAAGGGGAATGGGAAGGTGCTGGAACAAAACCCCTGGAATTTCTGGCTGCACTGGTCAACAGCTGCCTCCACTTCTCACTGAAAGGGCTGAAAAACTTCTCCCAATACCTCTACTTCCTTCAATTCCTCGCAAGTGTGACTTTTCTTGCCACTGGCAACAGGAACAGTGTTTGCCCCTCACTCCTTCTCTCCTCCCAGGAACAGATCCTGCAGGATCTTGCAGAACAGCAGGATTTACCCATGTCTGCATCAGAGCTCTAACATTTCCCAACATCCTAAAACCATTCCAGTCCTGTTCCACCCTGGAGCCTTCAATCACAGTGTTGCTCATGCAGTTCTCCTGCCCTCATCCCTCTGCTCCTTCCATGTCCTCCCCTGTCTTCTTCCAGCCTCTCCTGCAGCCATTTGCCTCATCCCTGGTTAGATTCCCAGACCAGGAATTCCCTCCAACCTTCCCCACCAGTCCTTTAAATAAAGTTCTCATCAGCAGTGCCAGACAGTTCCAAAATCCATGTGTGCAGTTCTGGGACAGAGTATGATCTGGTACCATGGAATCTTGGCATGGTTTGGGTGGGAAGGGACCTTAAAGCCCATCCAGTCCCACCCCTGCCAGGGGCAAGGACACCTGCTGCTATCCCAGGTTGCTCCAAGCCTTGGACGCTCCCAGGGATGGGGCAGCCACAGCTTCTCTGGGAAACCTGTGCCAGGGCCTGCCCACCCTCACAGCCAAGAATTCCCTCTGGTATCCCATCTAACCCTGGATCCAGGCCAAGGGCTCCCAGTCTCTCTAGTAACACAGCTGTGGAACAGCTGCACACTCACGTCCAGCAGGGTCACAACATTCACTGCTTGGTCGAGTCTCACCTGCCTCTGCCTCACCCGTGGAGCGCTCTGAACTGTTCCAGCACCTCATCTATGCTGTGATCTGGCTGTGCCAGCCCCTCCCCTGTGCCACACTCTGGCTGTGCCAGCCCCTCCCCTGTGCCATGCTCTGACTGTGCCAGCCCCTCACCTGTGCCAGCCCCTCACCTGTGCTGTGCTCTGGCTGTGCCAGCCCCTCACCTGTGCCATGCGCTGGCTGTGCCAGCCCCTCCCCTGTGCCATGCTCTGGCTGTGCCAGCCCCTCCCCTGTGCCACACTCTGGCTGTGCCAGCCCCTCCCCTGTGCCATGCTCTGACTGTGCCANACCATCCCCTGTGCCGTACTCTGGCTGTGCCAGGCCCTCCCCTGTGCCATGCACTGGCTGTGCCAGCCCCTCCCCTGTGCCATGCTCTGGCTGTGCCAGCCCCTCACCTGTGCCGTGATCTTGGCGGTGGCTGCAGCGGCAGCGACGGCAGCAGCCGGGGGGAGCCCCCCGGGCGTGGCCGGGGTCAGGAGTGGCATCGGGGGGGTCACGGCCTTGCCCACCCGCAGGTACTGACCCCCCAGGTCAAAGAGGTTCATGGAGGACACGGCGTCTTGGGACGACTGGGCCTTCTCATACTCTGCAGGAGGGGGGAATTCACAAATATCCTTTTATTGTCCGGTCATGGAAGGGTTTGGGATGGAGGGCGCTTAAAGCCCATCCAATCCTAACCCCTGCCATGGGACACACACTTCCACTAGACCAGGTTGCTCCAAGCCCCCTCCAAAGCTGGCTTTGGACACTTCCAGGGATGGGGCAGCCACAGCTGCCCTGGGAATTCCATTCCAGTCTCTCCCCACCCTGACAGGGAGGAATTTCTTCCCAATACCCCATCCAACTCTGCCCTCTGGCAGTGGGAAGACATTCTCCCTCGTCCTGTCACTGCATGCCTTGTCCTAAGTCCCTCTCCAGCTCTGCTGGAGCCCCTTTAGGCCCCTTAGGTCTCCCTGGAGCCTTCTCTTCTCCAGATGCACACCACGAGCTCTCCAAGTCCAGCTCCATGGCACCAGGGCTCCAGTTTGTGCCTGTACCTCACCCTCCTCATAGCTGCTGTAAGTTATGTTTCCAAGTTCAGGCACAAACCTGTCCAAATTCCCATCCCAATGCTTTATCCAGAGCGCCAAACCGTCCCCAAGAGCCGATGACTCTACCCCCCTCTCCCACCCCACATCCAGCTGAGGCCCAGCCGGGTTGTACCGATGAATCCGTAGCCTTTGTGCTTCCCTGTCGTGGGGTCTCTGGCCAGGGTGCACGATTTGATCTTCCCAAAGGCCTCGAACACACTCTTGATGTCGTCGTCCGACAGGTCCTGGTGCACCGAGGCCACGTAGATGCGGTTGAAGGCTCGGGCCTCCTCTGCCAGCTGGTCAATGATGGGCTGGGCCTGCCCGATGTTGCTGGGCCTCCCCACCTGAGGGACAGGGATGGAACAGAGCTAGGAAGGGGCTGGAGCACCAAGAGGGACTGGGAAGGGGCTCAGTCTGGAGAAAAGGTGGCTCAGGGGGAACCTTCGCGCTCTTTGCACCTCCCTGACAGGAAAGGGGAGCCCGGGGTGGGGGTCGGGCTCTGCTCCAGGGAACAGGGACACGAGGAGAGGGAATGGCCTCAGGCCGGGCCAGGGGTGGGCCAGATTGGACATGAGGAAGAATTTCTTCCTGGAAAGGCTAACCAGGCATTGGAAGGGGATGTCCAGGGAGGTTTGGAGTCCCCACCCCTGGAGGTGTCCAAGGAACGACTGGACGTGGCACTCAGTGCTCTGGGGCGAGTGACAAGGTAGGGATCAGGCACAGGGTGGGCTCTGTGGGCTGGGAGGGCTTTTCCAACCACAGTGATCCCAGGATTCTGTGACATAGTCCATGGAGTGTCCGAGGGGAGACCCCAGGCATCCAGCCCTTCCCTCCCTGAGCAAACCACGGGACACCTCCCAGGGCCTCCCTCAGCACAAGGAATGGCTGACACCACTCTAGGAAAAACTGGCACTACCAGGATCCCAGGAACACAGAGAGCCAGGGCAGACTCTGCTTCCTCCTCACTGTATCTCCCATGTTTAGCTTCCCTGACCTGCCAAGGACCAAATTCCAGGGATTGAGAAGGATTCTGATAGCAAATTCCCACTCCCAAGACCCCTCAGGCATCAGACCCTGCAGAGTGTGTCAGAGACATCACAGAAAAAGTAACCTTTGTTTTGTCCTCAAGACCCTCCCACGTGTACGTGGGAAAACCTGAGCCCAGTCCCCAGAGCCAGTGCGAGGTGGGACTCTCAGGCTGGGGGTTTCTCCTTGGAGGAGGGACCCAGAGCCACCGTGAGCTCCACGTTGGACACCAAAGTCCACCAGGGACCAAATTTTAGGCACCTTCCCCAGAGCAGTGGGGAGTGTTTCCAGCCATAAACCTGTTATTCCCAGGGAAGGGAAGCAGGAACGTTCACCTGGTACTCACCTTGATGTTCCTACCCCCCAACATGACAGAATTCATCTGCTCCAGGGCCAGCTGGGCGGCTTCGGGCACCTCATATTCCACAAAGGCAAAGCCCTACGACAGGAGGAGACCTGTGAATCCCTCCAGCAGTGCCAAGTTAACACAGCCAAGACTTCCCACAGACCCCTACAGGTGGAATTGATTCCCACCACATTGATTCCTGCTTGTGGCCCAAGAAGTTTCCCTGGACAAGTGTTTTTTTAGGGCAGAAAAGGCCTGCAGGGGTTCCAAAGGCACCTTAACCCGGAGCCTCTCGGACTCAAGAGGCGTCCCAGCAAAATCCTACCTCACTCCAGGCTGTGCCTGGTTGGCATCTTCCAGGAAGGTTCAGGTTGAACATCAGGAGGAATTTCCTCATAGTTAAACATTGGAAAGGACTGCCCAGGGAGGTGGTGAAGTCCCCAACCCTGGACATGGCATTCAGTGCTCTGGACTGGGTGACAAGGTGGGGATCAGGCACAGGGCAGACTTGATGATCTCTGAGATCTTTTCCAACCTCAATGATCCCAGGATTCTGAGATTCTGTACAGCCCACTCCAGGCACACCTGGCTCCCATGACAGAATCCTGCTCTAAGCAGTGCAGGGAGCTGCAAACATCCATCTCAAGTGCTGAAAGCAGCCTGGTCTCCATGACAAAGGCCCTTTTGCCTCCTGGTTGCATCAGGGATGTCTTGGAGAGGACACACATCCCCTCAAGGGCTGGGAATCACGGAATTAGAGAATCCCAGCCTGGTTTGGGTTGGAGGAACCTTAAAGCCCATCCAGTCCCACCCTCTGCCACGAACCCAGGTTGCTCCAAGCCCCATCCAACCTGGCCTTGGACACTTCCAGGGATGGGGCAGCCACAGCTTCTCTGAGCAACCTGTGCCAGGGCCTGCCCATCCTCAGAGACAAGAATTTCTTCCCAATATCCCATCCAAAGTTCTGCAAAGATGAATACTCTGTGTTCAGAATATGTGGCTAAAAGAAATAACCTTGTGGAAAGCCCCCAAATGCCTCGTCACTGGGGTATCAGCACCAGCTCCTGCTGTCACACAGGAAATCCCCTTCCAGGGCAGTTCACCTGCTCTTCAGCAGAGCTTCCAGCGTATCAGAGAATCCCAGGATGGTTTGGGTGGGAAAGCACCTTAAAGCCCATCCAGTCCCACCAGCAGGAATGTTCCCCTGGTCTAGGAGACCCCATCCCACCTTGTGTTTCATGGTGACGGAGTCCCAGGACATGTCGATGCTCTTGATGGGCCCGAAAGGGGCGAAGGCCTGGCGGATGGTGTCCTCCCCCAGCTCGTAGTAAATGGAGCCCACGTAGACCCGACACATGATGGCGAGTGCCCGCTGCCTCTGAGCCGCCATCTGTAGCAAGACAAGGACTGCCCGGTCAGGGCCGGGGGGCACAGGGACACCGGGACCTCCTCCCCTCCTCCTGCCCTCCCGGGACCACCCCAGCGCAGCTCCGGCCGGGCTGCAGCTCAGCCACACGAGGATCAGAAGGATTTCCCTGCTCGCTGCACAGGGCGCTGGAGCGGATCCGTCCGGCTCAGTCACGGGGCAGGAGTGGATCAAGTCCGGCTCAGTCCTAGGGCAGGAGTGGAGCAAGTCTGGCTCACTCCCGGACAAAGTCCATCTCAGTCCTAGGGCAGGAGCGGATAAAGCCCAGCTCACACACATCTCCGGCCCCACTGGTCGGATCTCCTCCTCCAGCCTGATCACATCTCCAGCCACGCCTGCAGGAGGAGGGAATCGCTTCACTTCCCCTTCCAGGCAGCAAAGGGCTTGGCTCTGGGCACCAGGAGAACCCCTCCCGCTCCCCCCCGAAGGGACAGCAAGAGATCCATCGTCGCTCCCACCCCCCGCCCACCCAGGCAGTGAAGGGTTTGGAATTGGGAACCTCCTCCCCGCTCCCTCTGGCACCACGGTCCTCCCCCCACCCTGGCATTCCGAGATCCAGCACTGGGCACCACTTCCAAGGCTCAACACCAAAGCAAAACCCTCCAGTGGCTCAGTGGGGCTCCTGGGAAGTGTGTGGTGCCAGTTCTCATCCCTGCCTGGCAGCACTGGCTGCACTGGGGCAGCCCCAAAATCGGGCTGCTGCTCTGAGGGTCTCTGGACTGCTGGCTCCTAAATCTGCCTGAAACCCTGTTTGCAAGACCAATCCAGCCATTCCTTACAGGAGGGATCCCAAAAGCAGAGCACAGTGTGTCCCTCATGTCTGTCACCCCCGGAGTGGCTCTGGAGCTGCTGCTGCCCAGGGATGCAGACCCAGGGACCTGCCCAGCCCATGGACAGCTCTGGGAATGGGGCCGGATTGGGGCTCCGGATCAGTGACTGCCTGTGTGTGTGGGGATGGCACCGGGACAGTGGGACACACCCGGGGCAGGGAGGGGCTGCAGCAGAGCAGGTGCAGCAGGTGATGCCTCTGGCCCTGCCCAGCACTGCAGAGGGACGTCGGAGCACCCCCTTCCTTCCCCAGCACCCTCAGAGCAGTGGCTGCAGTCAGGGCCTTTGGGATGATTTTTGGGCTGCTGTAAAGGGCACAGGAGCTCTGTCATGCCTGAGGACCCCTGGGCCAAAGGGGCTGCAATCAGAGACTTCCCCAGGATGACTTTCGGGGTGCTGAAAGGGGACAAAAGCTCTGACATGTCTGAGAACTCTCTGAGCAGAAAACCTGCACTCAGGGCCTGATCAAGGACGATTTTTGGGGTGCTGCAAAGGGCACAGGAGCTCTGCCATGTCAGGATTGAAGGCACTGCAACCAGGGACTTCAGGAGGATGATTTTTGGGCTGCCTTAACAATCACGGGAACTCTGCTGTATCTGGGGCTCCCTGGATTCAAGGGGCTGCATTTAGGGCTTTCTCAGGAATGAGTGTCTGCCACGCCTGGGGATGTGCAGCCCAAAGGGAGGGAGAGCTCCTCATCTGTGACAGTCACACACCAGGACACAGACTGTGCCTGAGGGACCCTGCTCCCTGTGGCGCCTGCACAGGACTGGCACCAGCCACAGGAGGAAACAAACCAGGGCAGGGGGTTAACTCCTGTCATTCCACAGACCAGGTCAGCGTTAAACAGGGATGGCTCTCACCCTGTGCCGCTGCTCCTGAGGTGACATTAACCTCATACTCAGCTCCTGAGGTGACACCCAGCCTCAGCTGCTGCTCCTGGGGTGACATTAAACCCCAAGTGCTGCTCCTGAGGTGACATTAAGCTCCAGACTCTGCCTATGAGGTGACATTAAGTCCCATCTGCAGTCTCAGGGGTGACATTAATCCCATCCTCTGCTCCTGAGGTGACATTAAAACCTCAATTTCTGTTCCTGAAGTGACATCCAGCCCCAGCTGCTGCTTCTGGGGTAACATTAACCCCATACTCTGCCCCTGGGGTGACATCCAGCTGCCCCCTGCCTGGGTTAAGGATGTCCTGGCCCCACCCGGCCGTTCTCTCATTACTCTGCACTCAGTGACCAGCAGGACTCAGGTCTGTCTCTCAGGTTCTCCAGCACATTCTCAGCTCTGGGGCAAGAAATGCCCTCAGTGTGTCTGTTTAGGGGTCAGAGCTGCCCCCAGTCTCTCTCCAGGTGTCCCAGGGAGGGGCCTCCCTGAGGAGCCTTTGCAGGAGGAAACCATCCCCCCTGACCCCAAAGGGACCCTAAAGACCAGGTGGGGAAGTGAGGAGGACTCAGGATTCTCAGACATTGGAAGGAATTTCTTCCCAGGAAGGGTGATTGGGTATTGGAACAGGCTGCCTGGGGAGGCAGGTGGTCGAGTCCCCAACCCTGGAATGCCTGGACATGGCCCTCAACGCTCTGGTCTGGGGACAAAGTGGGGATCGGGCACAGGTTGGACCTGATGGTCTTGGAGGGCTTTTCCAACCTAAGTGAGCCTGAGATTTTGGGACCTACAACAGGCAGACCTGGGGGTGGGGGGCAGTGCTGACTCTGGGTGTCTGTGAGTCACCAACAGGAGCACCCAGGTACTGGGTGATGTCCTGGGCACCTGAGCTCAGCACAGGTCGGAGTCAGGGACTCCTGCCTGGAAACCTCCCTGCTCTCACCACCCCACAAAGCTGATTTTACTTCCCCTGGGCCTCTTTCTCCTCCCATAAAATGGAATTTAAAGCCCCTGCAGCCTCAGCCAGGCAGCAGTTCCCTGTTCTTAAGGGATTTGGGAGGTTATTCTAAGGACAGGCCAAAACACCACCTTGGTGTTCCTCGAACTGAGGCAGGGGATGCACAACCCTCACCACGAGCATTAACTGGGATACATCAGGGAATGGTGAAGGGAGCAGGAATCTTGTGCTGGGACATGGAGGGAGGGCTAAGCCCATGGGAAGCCCTGAGACGCATGACAGGAAGCTCAGGCTGTGCTGTCTTCCCAGAGAACTGGGGAGGCCTGGCCACAAGAAAGAGCTGGACAGAGACTGTTTTCCCTTTGTGCATTCCCACTGGGCTCTGGGATGAATCATCTCCTGAGGATGGGGTATCCTGACTGCTCTGACTTGCACCAGGGCCCAATGATCCAACTCTCGCTCCTGGGCTGAGGGAAGAATGTCTGAGGAAAAGGGGTCACAGCCTGTGCCCTGGGGACAATGAGCCATTAAACCCCTCCTGTGCTACCACCTCGACTGTGCCCCCCAGCTGGGATAAACGAGCCAAAACCCAAACTGCAGGAGTTCTGCTGTCAGGCAGCAGCTCCAGAGATGGGGGCATTCCTGGGCACAAGGGCTCACGCCAGCTCTGCCAAATCCATCCGGCCCATTCCAAACCTATCCCCTGCCCAGAACATGCCCTCTGGCTCCCCACTGCCACACCACCCGCTACCAAGGGAAGGAGAGCAGGGATTTCTCTTCAGTGCCCTTCTCCTCTGGAGCACAAACATCCAACTGCATTTGACACCGGGAACAAGTCCCATATTCCAGCAAGATGGGAAGGTATTTACAAATGAATTTACAAATTAACCTCTTGGTGCAGAGAGGAATTACAGGGCACTTTGCCTTCTAGGAAAAAGGAGGGGACGGATCACCCCAGGTCATTCAGCTCCTTGTGGCCTCTGATTATAACCGGCCCAAAGGATCACACGGGTTCTCTGGGCATTCCTGGGTTCTGTCACCTCCATCCTGCTTTTGCTGCGCTCAGAACGTGCCATATTCCCCTACTCTGGACCATGCACAGTAAAGAGAGCGTGACACTTGGGCTACACCACGTTCTGCCGCCTCCGAGGCCCCGGGCCCTCCCCGGCCCCGCGGCTGCCGGGCCCCGGCGCTGGGAGGTCGTTCCACAACAAGTCGCCCCTTTGTGCGTTACCTTGGCCGTTAGTTTTAGGTCGGGACCTCAGAACTGCAGCATCCCTAGAAATGCAGCTCCCACCATTGCACGGGTGTGTTCAGAACTGGTGGAAATCTAAAGCTGTCTGTGCCCCCGAGTGCCAGTGTCCCCGCAGACTGCACAGCCTGGGGTCTTCTCGGGGCAGTGACACCTCGCTCTGCTCCTGGGCGTGTCCAGTACGGGTGGGGATGTGGGAGGGCTGTGCTGGGCGCGGACAAGAGCATTGGCACCACTACGAACGTCCCCACGCTAGGCCCTGACTAAGACAATGCCCCAGAAGAAGTGAATATGTCTATTGACCGATTGTAAAGGTGAGAGAGGATCTCCAAAGCCCATTGTCACTGCTGCCATCTGAAAGACAGTAAAGACAGAGTTCAGTCTGTTGGAGCTGAGCATTACTATGGCTGTTGTACAAACTCAAGCAGAGCGGCGGCGCAGGGGCACCTGCGGAGAGGCCTCTCCTTCCTCGGCCCTCACTGCCTGGTCCCCAGGACTGTCCGGCGCCGGGACCCTGCCGAGTCCGGTCCCACCAGACCAGGGTGGGCTTGTGCTGCTGCCGCTGCCTCGGGAAGCAGGGTGGGATCCCAGGGGGGACTCAAGGCAATAGTAACCTCTGCAACCACTGGTGTTGGTTCACCCCCAGCATTTAAAAGGAGCCCCTCAACTAGAGCAGACCCTCAGAACCAGGCACAGCCCCGAGTGGCCTCGGAGCACATCCACAGGGATTCCTCGGTCAGAGCCGTTACTTTGGGCTTCCTGACTTAGAGTGAAGGCAGCCAGACGTGTTCCAGAAGCCTCTGAAGGAGGGGAGGTTAAACCCCACGTAAGGGTTCTCCTGGTACGGGCATTCCAGCAGGAGCAGGAACAGCCAACAGAACTCCTCCGGAATTGAGAGCACCTGGGTGCAGGGGAGGGAAACAAGGCAGGACTGGGACACAGCAGGGACCCTCCCTCAGGCACAGGAGATGGTGACAGGACACTGTTCCCAGGATCCACTCTGGCTTCACCACCTTAATAAGTGGCAAGTGAAACCAAGGGCAAAGCCTTTGGCTTCTTGTACCGCATGATGGGCCATTGACAGGAGAGGAATTAACAATTTCCTCCATGGCATGAGCGGAATTTGGGGGCAATTTGAGCAGGTCAGGGGTGCCTTGGTGAGCTGCAGGCTCGGCGCTGTGCTCTGGTTCCGAGGGCCCTGAGAACTCCACCGTGTCGGGGGGAGCACGAGGCAGAGGGAGCAGCTCGGGAGGGGTCTCACCTGGAGGTTGGTGAGCTGCTGCTGCTGGTGGGCGATGGTTTGTTTCACCAGCACGCTCTTGATGCTCTGCTCCATTGCGTACTTCTTGGCCTGCAGGGAAACACAGCGGCTGTAGGGGCAGGGAATGACACCTGGATCCACACCTCAGCTCCCAGAACCTCTGGAACGTTCCAGCCCTAAGTGCTGCCCACAGCTCCCAGCACCTTGGAGCCCGGGACACAGCGGGATGTGAGGCTGGGGCACAGTGGGATGCCTGGAGGGGCAGGGGAGCAGCATGCACTGGGAGCTCAGAAGTCCCTCTTCCTCCCTCAGATCCCACCACAGCCCCTTACCTGGTGGGCCGAGGGTGGGATACGGCCTCCTCCAGTGCTCTCCTCCCAGAGAACGTCTGCACAGACAAGGGAAGGGCCTCCACCTCCCCACGGACACCCCTGGATTGGGATCTCCCATCTCAGCACACCCAGACTGCTCTGGCTGTGCTCCCTGAACATCCCAGCTCCACCCTGGATCTGCTCCCTAAAAGCCCCAGTTCTCCCCTGGCTCTGCTCCCTCAACATCCCAGCTCTGCCCTGGCTCTGGTCTCCGTACATCCCACCTTCACTCTGGAGCTGCCCCCTGAACATCACAGCCCCCCTCCAGCTCTGTTCCCAGAATTTCCCATCTCCCCTCCAGCTCTTCCTGGACACTTGAGGCTCGTTTGGGGTTTCTTTCAGCCCTCCCTGAGTCTGGCAAAGCTGGAGCTTCCAGCAGTGCCAGCACAGAGACTCTGCGCCAAGGGAACCCTCATGCCCATTCCTGTGCCTGTTCCCAGGGATACACGCTCAGCCACCTCCGTGGCTACACAGGTTTGGGAGCTGCCAGGAAATGGGAAGCTCTAACCCAGGGATTTGAGGCTTTGGAAACCTGGAAGCAGACAAGGGAGTTTGTACCTCGTAGCTCTGGAGAAGCCAGAGGGAACAAGGTCAGGAGACACAGAGGCAGCTGGGACAGCAAGGGCACATCCTCACAGAGACTCCCTAGGAGACAGCTTTCCCCACATGGAGCTTCCCCAAGACTGAGCTTTCCCCACAGGGAACCTCCCTAGGACAGAGCTTTCCCTGCCTCCCCAGACACAGGACACCTGTCCCGCAGCTCCCACATTCCCTGGAGGTGTTTCCCTTTCCCTTTTGCCCACTTTCAGGCATTGCTCATCCCAGCAGGACAGTGGGCAGGAGGCCCCAGTCCCTCCCAGTGGCTGCGTGGGATGGGTTCAACAACTGGAGATCGGAGCTGGATGGAACTGCACCAATGGGAACGGGCTGGAATGCTGCTCCTGGGACTCTCTGAACATCCCAGGAAGAGCATAAGGGAACACAAATATTCTGGTATGGGCAGTGACAGGCCAGCTGGAGCAGATCCCAGTCCCAGCCCCAACCCTTGTGGAGCACCGGCTGCTCTTCAGGGACTCTGTGGCCCTCACACACCATCAGCTGATTTATACATCTGATCTAATTTATTTCTTGAAGTAAAACCACTCTCCCAACCCCAACAGTGAATCCCCATCAAGCTCCTAGAAACATCCATGAACTACAGAGCAAAGCAAGTAATTCCTGGGCACAAACATGACCATGGGACACCACTAACAGGGCCATGATCCCACATAAATTCCTGTTCCCTTTAGCCCCACCAGTGGCAGAGGCTTGTTGAACTCAACAGCTCTCCCAATCCACTCCCTTCCCAAACAAACAAACCCAAGCCCAACCAGCAAATTCCCCCCAGATTTACTCACCTTCTGGAGAGCTTCCTGCTGTTCCGGGGTGAGGGGGGGCAGCCCCAGCTTTGCTGCTGTGCTTTGCCCGTTTTCCATCTTAATGGACTCCGTCCCCTGAGAAAACAAAGTGCTCATGGAAAACTGTCCTCACAGAAGGACACCCTTCCTTTCCAGAAACCCAAAGCACTTCAGATCACAAGGTCACATCTGGATAAATCCCTTCCCAAACCTGTTGGTAAGTCAGGAAAACTAGTTCATATTCCCTTCACTCCCTGCAGGAAGAGCCATCCCAGCAATCCTACAAAGCAATGGATGTGTCAGGCACTTACAGAGTTCCCAACTGCCATGTTTTCAGGGAACAGACAATGGGATAATCCCCAAAATCCTGGCTCACATCATCTCCATCCTCCCAACAGTTCCACTGTCCCATGCCCCCATCAATGTCCCTCTCTCAGCTCTGTCACTCCAACTTTCCCAACCTCCCTTTTTAAAACATTGGCTGAAACTTTCCCAAATCACAGAATCATGGAATGGTTTGGAGGGACCTTGAAGTCCATCCAGTTCCACCCCTGCCATGGGCAGGGACACATTTCACGATCCCATGTTGCTCCAACCTGGCCCTGGACACTTCCAGGGATGGGGCAGCCACAGCTTCCCTTCCCGCCTGACCCATATCAGGATTCTGGGATATGTCCTTGATCCTCTGACTCTATTTTACAGTAACAAGGAGACTCCAGGTTTTGTGCAGCCTCCAGTTTTCCAGGCAGGAGGTTGGGAGCATTTCCCAGGATCAATGAGCACAGAGCAGACACCAACCAAACCCTCCCAACACATAGTCCTGTTCTCCAGGTGCCTGAGCAGCACCCACAGCTGTAGTTTTTTCCCTGATCCCTTCAGAAGTCCATGGAAAACAAGGATAAGGGAACACCAGGGCACCAAGAGGAGCTGACGTGGAACAGAGGTGGCAGGAACAGCAAGCTGGGAAACTCCAGAGCACAAAGCACAGTTCCACAGGCCACTCCCAAACTGAAATAGGATCAGCAAAGTGATAAGGAATCTTGGAATGGGTGAGGCTGGAAAAGCCTCTGAGCCCTTTAAATCTAATGGTCCCCAGCAGTGCCACAGCCACCACTGGCCATGTCCCCAGCTGACACCTCCAAGAGCCAGGAATGCTGACCTGTCTGTACAGGAAGGTTCCCTCATCCCCAAGATTTATTTTGATTGTGGAACATCCAATAATTAAAAAAAAATCCCTCTTATCCTTTCCCACCTGGCTGGAGCACTGTTTGTCACCAGCAGTCCCTGTACCCTCCCACACTCAGCCCATTTCAGAGCCCTCATCCCCTTTTCCCACTGCTGCTCCCATCTCCTCCAGCTTTAAAAACCCAATTATTCCCATTCAGGAGCTGTGAGATTCTGGAAGAGAACAGAGTGAAGGGATGACAAATGGAATGATTCACAATGAGAAAGTCACTCCATGGATCACAACCTGTTGAGAGTCTCCAAAATCAATCCTAAATATGTCTGTGTTTAATGTAATTTACATATTTGAGCTCATTAACAGGCACGGCTCCCAAAAGCTGCTCAGGAACATCCCAGCTCTGGCACAGCCACAGCTGAAGTCACCTGGCAGTGCCCAGGAACACCCTGGCACTGCTGGCTCCAGGCTCTCTGCCACCACACATCCCACTGGGAAGAACCCAGGGGTGATCCACAGCTCCCGCAGGAATTCCCGAGCACAACACCCCCTGGGAAAAACCCACGGATCCAGGGGTGATCCATGGCTCATCCATGGCTCCCGCAGGAACTCCTCAGCACCCATCCCTCACCACGGAGCATTTCCCAAAGAACACCACCATTCCCTGCCACTTCAGGCTCCCTGGAGAGCAGCACATGATGCAAACCCATCTCAACCTTCATCCCCACACTCAGAAAGCCTAGAAAGCTGCTTCCCTGTTTCCTGGAACCTCAGGATAACAGGTCCCAGGAACAGGCTGGACAGAAACACAACAGCAGCTAGGGAGGAGCAGCTGGGGCTTTGTGCTCATCCTAGAACCTCATTCCCACATCAGCCAGGAGGGAGTCGGGAAGGAGGAGAGGAGCCAGCAGAGGAACAGAAAAGCAGGAGCTCCTTTGGAAATGAGTGAATGGGAATTGGATCCCTGCTGCCATCCCAGTGTCGGAGCAGCAGGGCCGTTTCAGGGGGGCTGAACTCCAGGAGTTCAGGTACATTCCTGTGAATTGACCACAGGGCTGGGAACACAGACAAGAGGGAGAAACACGGGATCCTGTTTGTTTGGGAAGCACAAGCAGCAAAACCACGCAGAGACCCAAGGAGACAGAAGAGGAAAAAGGGCTGATGGAGCACATGGCCAGGACACGGCTCCTTCCCTGCTCCACCTCCTTGCCAGGGACTGGAACAGGAATTCATGGGAGTATTTCCACACTATCCCCAGCAGAGGCTGGAACAGCATCACCGGAGGGCCTATCAGACAACACACTGAGCAGCACAGAATCCTGGGATTACTGAGGTTGGAAAAGCCCTCCAAGACCATGGAGTCCAACCTGTGACCAACCTCTACCTTGTCCCCACCCAGAGCACAGAGGGCCATGTCCAGGCATTCTCTGGACACCTTCAGGGATGGGGACTCCACCACCTCCCTGGGCAGCCCTTTCCACTGCCTGACCACCTTTTCCATGTGGAAATTCCTCCACAGCAGGTAAGGGTCCAGGAAAGACCCTTCCTGGTGTACACAACCACCTTTATTTCAGTAGTTTGTCCCTGCTGACCACCGAAGCCCCTGTGGATTTGCTGGAACTCTGGAAGCCCTTCTGGGCACAGTAACCTTTACTGCTCCTCAACTTCTCAGCAACTCCAGCAAATGCTCTTTCCCAGCTGGGAAAAGCACTGCGGGCTTGTGCAGGCAGACTCCAGAGCACGAGGCACATCCAGGGGCCCTCCACGGCCCTCCCACATGTGTTCCCAGAGACGGGCAGGGATCACATTCTCCCAAAACGGGCTGCTCCTGCAGCACCTCATGAGTCAAACAGCTCTCACGACTCCAGAATCATGGAATGGTTTGGGTGGGAAGGGCCCTTAAAGCCCATCCAGTCTCACCTCCTGCCCTGGGCAGTGACACCTTCTGCTCCAAGTCCTATCCAACCTGGCCTTGGACACATCCAGGGATGAAGCAGGGGGTGGAACTGGATGAGATTTAAGATCCCATCCATTCCAAACCAGGCTAGGACTCCAGAATTCCCTGACTGATCCTGTCAGGCTCCCAAAGGACTTTACCCAAACTACACAGCACCAGCCAAGGGAACTTCCCTGTGGCTGCTAAAATTTATCATTGAAGTTCCTAGAAGAGACCATATGATGTCCTGCAGGGAAGAACAATCCCAGCTGGGATTTAGGGATGCAGGAGGAACCAGAGGCACTGGCAGAGGAGTCTGAGATGTGAGGGAACAAGGGCTGATGGCCGAGATTCCTTTAGGACACAAACAACTGGATCGTTTCCAAAAGGTGATTCCACTACCAACACCAACAGGTACCATCCAAGGAAAGGAGAGATTCCTTGGGAATTCCATGCACAGTTCCCTGGGCTCCACAGTCCCACAGCACACACCTCTCCTGCCTGGGGCAGTGCCCAAGAACAATGAATTGGTACAAACATCACAGGGTTTGTTTGCCTGATCCTCTGGAGCAGAAGGAAAGAGGGAGAGTGGGGAGTCTGGAATGGACCTTTCCTGGACTTCACAAACCTCCTGGGGAACTTTATCACCTGCTCCAGGCTGGGAAAATATACCCCCTAAACTCCAGAGCTGAATCCCAGAGGCAGCCACACACCTCACAGACTCCAGACCTGCCCCCTCATTCCCAGCATTCACTTGGTGAAACTCCTAATCCAGCAGATTAAGGAAAGACGAGACAGGAAAAAAAGGGAGAGTGATTTATATTTACTCCCAATTCACACCTGTGAATTCCCAAAAGGAATCCCAGGACACACAATTTATTTAGGGATCCAAATCAGCCCCTCGGAGCCAGGCAGAGCAGCTCTGGAATTGGAGCCGTTCCTCAGGGAAATCCCCCATTTCCCACGAGAACAGAGAGGGGGTGCAGGAAACACAAACCCAGCAATACATCCCTGCTGTGCCACAGTGACGGGGTATTCCATGAGATCCGGGGATTCCTGGGGGAGCAGCCACCAAAGGTGTCCCCAGGGCCCTGCCCTGAGCCCTGGCACCTGTGAGGCTCCGTATTCCCACTGCACACAATTCCCAGCGAGCCAGGAGCAAGCCAGACAGCCCCAGGGAGGCACTTCCATTGCTGTATCCCAGGGTGAATCCCAGGAAAACCAAGAGCGCCAGGAATTACCATTCTCCTGCTCCCTCGCACCAGGAACTCAGCCAGAAAAGCCCTAAAAAATGTCCCAGGACCTACACAGAATTCCCGTAAAACTCAGTCCAGGAGGATTTGGGAACACGAGCTCAAAAAGGAGCGTTTAAACACGCGGATTTGGGAACACCGGCGCAAAAAGGAGCTGTTCAGTAGGGAGGGTTTGGAAACACGGGCCCAAAACCAGGACCCTCGCAGGGTGATGCTCGTTCGCTGCATACCCCGGGAATGCGCATCCCCATTCCCTGCAGCCCCCGGCGATGCTCATTCCCGCTCCCTGCCGGGAGGAAAGCGATATTTCCCCTACCTACGAGGCGGGGCGGAGGCGCGGGGGCCCGGACGCGGAGCAGGCCCGGCGGGGCCCGTCCCCTTCCCCTCAGGGCCCCTCAGAGCGCGGCGCCTCCGCTCCTCACCCGCGGGCCTGGCCCGTGCAGGGACCCCTCGGCGGCCGCCCCAGTCGCCCCCCCTGGCTCCTGTTCTCCCCCATCCCGCTTCCCCGGCCCGCAGGGACCCCCGGGAGCGCCGTGCGGAGCCCCCGAAGCGCGGCCCGCTCCGGCCCGGCTGCGCCGCTCCCTCACCAGCGCCATGGTCGTTGTCGCCGCCATCTTGTCCTCCCCGGCTCGGCGCGCGGATCTCGCGAGAGTTCCGGGGAGCGCGTGCGGGAAACAGGGAGGCGGGGAGAGAGGGGAGGCGCCCCCTCCCTTCGCGAGAGAAGATATCGCGAGAGTTCGGTGAGGGGTCATGTGACCGGCGCGTGTGCCAAGATGGCGCCGCCGGGGACGGGCCTGGCTGGGCCCGGCCCAGCCCGAGGGGTCCCCGGGGGGCGATTCCAGGGGATTTCGGCTGGGCCCCGGCTCGGCTGCTGCGGCCTCGGCGCCGCTGGGTCGGTGCTGGAACGCTGGGGCTGGAGGCGGCAGCGCCGGGTGCCTCCGGGAGGTGCAAAGCTGCCGGTGGTGCGGGCACGGGCAGGGCTGTAACGGGTTAAACCCGGGTAAAAGGGGTTAAACCCAGGTAAAGAGGGCTAAACCCGGGTAAAAGGGGTTAAACCCAGGTAAAGAGGGCTAAACCCGGGTAAAAGGGGTTAAACCCGGGCAAAGAGGGCTAAATCCGGGTAAAACGGGTTAAACCCAGGTAAAGCTGGCTAAAACAGGGTAAAGAGGGTTCAACCCGGGTGAAGATGTCTAAACCCGGGTAAAACAGGCTAAACCCGGGCAAAGAGGGCTTAAAACGGGTAAAGAGGGCTAAAACAGGGTAAAGAAAGCTAAACCCGGGCAAAGAGGGCTAAACCCGGGTAAAGCGGGCTAAACCCGGGCAAAGAGGGCTAAACCCGGGCAAAGAGGGCTAAACCCGGGTAAAGAGGGCTAAACCCGGGTAAAATGGGTTAAACCCGGGTAAAGAGGGCTAAACCCGGGTAAAGAGGGCTAAACCCGCGGGCCCGCCTGGCCCTTGGTCGATGCCGCCCCGGGCACCTCCCGGTACGGGCCGTGGGCACCGGGAGGTGCTGGATGTGCCCGGGGGAGAGGATCGGGAACGGCGGTGGAATGTCCCCGTCCCGCTGCCCGCGGTCCCTTCGCAGTGTCCCCGCCCTGTCCTTTCTCTCGGTGCCTTTCCAGCAGCTCCAACCCCTGGTGCCCAAATTGAGCTCCAGAGCCCAGGTCAGAGCCCGGAGCCAGGCTGGGAGAGCTGGGAATGGCCAGCCTGGAGAAGGGAATGCTCCAGGGAGACCTGAGAGCCCCTTCCAGAGCCCAAAGGGGCTCCAGGAGAGCTGGAGAGGGACTGAGGACAAGGCAGGGAGGGACAGGGCACTGGGAATGCTTCCCACTGCCAGAGGGTGGGGAAGGATGGGATGTTGGGAAGGAATTGTTGGCTGGGAGCGTGGTGAGGGGCTGGGATGGAATTCCCAGAGAAGCTGTGACTGCCCCTGGATCCCTGGGAGTGTCCAAGGGCAGGCAGGAGCAGGAATTCCGATCCCCATTCTCTGGGCAAACCAGGAATTCTGATCCCCATTCCCTGGGCAGACTGGGAATTCTGATCCCCATTCTCTGGGCTGACTGGGAATTCTGATCCCCATTCTCTGGGCTGACTGGGAATTCTGATCCCCATTCCCTGGGCAGACTGGGAATTCTGATCCCCATTCCCTGGGCAAACCAGGAATTCTGATCCCCATTCTCTGGGCAGACTGGGAATCCTGATCCCCATTCTCTGGGCTGACCGGGAATTCTGATCCCCATTCCCTGGGCTGGCTGGGAATCCTGATCCCCATTAACTGGGCAGAGCTGGCACCAGTTTCCCAGCACACGTCCCCTCTCCCATGTGCCAGGAGGGCCCAGAGCAGGATTGGGAATCTCCTCTGGTGGGAGGCTCCATATCCAGACCTGCTCTGGTAACCCAGTTAATGAGCCAACAGACACACTGGAAAATGGGAAATTACACTGGAACACAGGAAAGCACATCGGGTTTTATCCATGAGTGGCTGGACACAGGATCAAGGCATGGAAGGTCCTACACCAGACAGGGCCCCATTCCCACTGCTCCTGCCCCTGCTGGAGCGGGAGGGGCTGGAAGGGACATCCCAAATCTCCAGTGATCCCATTCAACTTCCTTCCATGATTCCATGAGAGCCTGTCCAGGGACGTACTGGGAACATCCTGGGGTGTACTGGGATGCTTGGGGTGTACTGGGACACCCTGTGGATACTGGGAACA
>VWZG01009121.1:0-17139 GCA_013396735.1 Grallaria varia
GGACACTTTCCACTAGACCAAGTGGCTCAAAGCCACATCCAACCCAGCCTTCCAGGATTGTTGTCCTAATACCAAGTCCAGGGGAGTGAGTTTCCTGTGCACCCCTACTCTCTGCTCTCAGGAACTTGAGCTCCACTACTTCATGGTCATTCAAGAAAGAGACCTTGAGCTTCTGTATTCTTTGGCAGACTTCTTGCCTCCACTATGTTAAAAAGGAATTCATCACTTGTCTTCATAGTTTACTAAGTTGCTTATCAACTTTTTTAATATTAATTTTGTCTAATCATAGTTTAACATTTAACTTGCCATAGTGTTTACTTTTTTCCTCTTTTAAAATTACTACCACTTTTTGAAGATTTTCTAAAAATAGTTTTTCCTATATTGCTAAATCACGATGTCTTTGAGGTGGAATCTATTTTTGATATTTATAATCCAAATGGCCTCTAAATTCTAACATTACATTTTTTAGCACTTACAAGTAGTTAACTATTTTTTGCTGTACCTGTTTTAATGTCTTTTAAAGTTTCTTCTTTCAAGGAGTTCCCTTTTACACAGGCCAACATTAGCCCATCAGCCTTCTGAAATTTTTTGACTGATGCATCTCTAATTTGGCTGTGTGCTGCTCAACATCTTCATAATTTGGCTATGTGTTCTTTAACATCTTCATAAATGACTTGCACGAAGGACTTGAAAGTGTACTAAATTTGATGACAATACTAATTTGGGAGGAGCTGTTGACTCCATCAAAGGTAGAGACCCTGCAGAGACCTTGACAAATCAGAGAGATGGCAATCATCTGTATGAAGTTGTAGCAACTCGCAAGTGGTGAGCACTGATCTCTTTCTCTGGTGACTAATAATAAGGTGCAAGTGAACAGCATGAGCTTGGTCAGGGAAGGTTGAGGATTCTTCCCCCCAGATGGTGGCTGGGCACTGGGACAGGTTCCCCAGGGCAGTGGTCACAGCATCAAGCCTGACGGAGTTCAAGAAACATTGGGACAACACTCTCAGGCTCATCGTGTGGTTCTCTGGAGTCTCCTGTGCAGGGCCAGGAGTTGGACTAAGTGATCCTTGTGTGTCTCTTCCACGTAAGGATGTCCTAAGATTCCATGATTTCAGGTAGTTGGGGCGATTCTAGAGCAGTTCTTCAGTCATAGTATCTTGAGGTGAGCCATGTACACTGCTAACAACTGGCAGATTAAGTCAAAACCAGCATCTTCTCTTTTGTGGTCTGGACTCTTTACTGTTTTATTACTAGGCTCTGCTTGTTTGTTTAATTGTGGTAATTGGGACATTTTGCTCCTTCTGTGGAGTAGGCCTCACAATCTTTTTTTGTCTCACATTGTAATTTGTTTCTGACCACTATTTGCTGCCTTCAACGTGTGCATACATATAAATTTCCGATTCTACTCAGTGCAGTAACCCCAAAGTGCTTGTCCTGCCTTAGACTTGTCTATGTTTTTGCCTCTCTTTGTCTCTCCTGATTTCTACTTCTTTTTTTTTTTTTAAATTGAAAACAAGTTGGATGAAAGAAGGCACAGTTCTATTTGTGCTTCTTTTGTTTTGTCTTCCCAAGCAGCAAAACATCCTACTTCTTGTCTGGGTTTTGCTTCATTTGAGGACAAATAATTAGAACCGATTAGGTAAAATATGAATAAAATTTTAAGAGCTTTTTATTTCAAATATAAGCTAATGTCTTTGAATTATTCAATTGCATTGCCATATAACTATTAACCAAGATCTTTTTGCTGACAGTTAATATGCCTCAGAATATAGTCAATGCCCCTTACTCAGAATAACTTCTGAACTTTTCCATTGTTTGCTGAGTGACAGTTTTGGAGAGACTGTTGACTCAGAGGTGCAGTGTGTTATTCTTTAACCCTTATGTATTTTATATGATAAAAGCTGTTTAAGAGTACTACGGAGTGGTATCTGGTTATGTTAAACAAAGACTCTCATTCAAAAAATCTCTTGTTTAATTTTGTATTTTCATTTTTCCTAATTTTTTTTCAAAGGGCCAACACTGAATAAAGCTTTTTCTTGTGAAAATAATCCCTTTGATAACAAATGACACGAGAAATCAATTTCCCTTCCTCTAATGAACAGTGACAGTGTAAACAATCTTCTGCTATGGATAGAAACATAAGATAAAAGCAAAAGTCACAATATTTTTGCTTAAAGAAAAAAAGTGAAATAACAAAGAATGCAAAATTTAAATATTTTAAATTCAGGACTTATTTGTAACAACATTCACAGATACCATGATATATTTCGCCCTTATTGCTGCTGTTCTTCCACTGCAATATTAAAAGAATAGACAGTTAAATACTCTCTTGGTTATTTTGCCAATTATTTTTGTATACTTGTAACTAAAGCCATTCTGAGTTTCCATACCAACCTTGAGTTGCAGAGATTAATACCATAGCTTAACAATAGAGAAGATGTTCTGTGTTGTTAGTGGATTTTTTCGCATACTTGTACAAATAAGATTAGATGCAGTATGAAGAGCAAGCTTTAAGTACATGACATTTTCCCAATAAGTGTTTTTCATTATTTTGAAGCATACATAAAACTCCTGCCACATCAAATCTTCCAACTCTGTTCCATGTGTCATTTAGGATTTGAATTCTGACAGCACCCCACTATCCTGACAAGAACCATAACTTCTGTTGTGAAATATGTTATTTTCACATACTGATCTATTTAACCATACAAAATACCCAAGTTTAAATCCATCATGTGGGAATAAATCCTTTGAAACTCATGTATACTCAGAAAAAGTCTTTCACTGACTTCTGTGTCCTTGAGCAAGAACAGGCAAATTGGGTCAGATATGATCAGGTACTTGTATTCACATCTGTATAGACTCCACATTCAATCTTTCAGACCACACTTGAGATTTTTAAAATATAGTAGGAAATACTGCTATGAAGACCTATAAAATATTTTAAATTACAAAACCTGAACCATATATATACATTACAATCTTGACATTAACATCAGTAGTGTCCTATTAATCTTTATAACTAAGATGTAGGTTAAAATTAAGAGTTTTGCCAGGATAAATGCACAACTATTTGTTCAGGTGGAAGGTATCTTTTCCTTGACTTGGAAAAGGTACTTTTATTTCAAAATGCTGACACCTTGATAAGAAACTGTATCAACATAACTACTACAGTACAATTATACTCATTCATTCATTCATTCATTCATTCATTCATGGCTAGGCTTCGCGAATGAAGATTTGGGAAGGGCTCTACCCACACTTGCTGCAAGCGCGCTGATGGCTAACAATTATACTAATATGATCATAATATATTTCTCTGTGATACAGTTCTTAAGGCACTCCCTTTACTGGAAATGAAACTTCATAGAATAATAATTTCCTTTATAGTTTTATTTTTTTCTTTCTAAACATTTTCAAAATATTGCTTTATGTCATATACATAAAACATCAGTGGTTGGAAAAGTATATCAGTATGATTGAAATAGTCCAGGATGCATATTTTATGTGTGTGCCATTCCCAACACAGTATATCACCTGGGCAAGGAATTCAGTAGGGTTCAGATGATTACACGTCTGTAGATTTATTAATGAGAGAAAAAAATCTACATTTATTTTATGGACTTTTTTTTTTTTTTTTTAATGAGTGAGGACTAATACGGGGAAGCTGTGGAATATTTTAGCAACAGATATGAAATCCAAAAAAAATTAGTAATTTGTCCAATTATCCTCACTGTGCTCATAATTATGTAGACGTTAAACAATTTTATGATTAAAATTAACAATTAATTCTGAAGTTCATAATGTAATTTTAGGTGTTTGTAGCAGACTCACAAAAGTAAATGCAGTTTTTCTGCACTGGTTATTCAGATATCAATGCAGAATATAAAACTCACTCAATTTTCCAGGATGAAGAAACATGTTCATAAATTTGGGGAAATAAAAAGCCATTGCAAAACAAATTATTTTGCTTTTCCAGATATAGCAACTAAAAGACCCTTTCTGCTTTGATGTATTCTTTCATTGGCAACAGACTATAATAATATCATAATTTCATTTTATGATGGACCCAGCAGTTTCTCTCCCTAATAGCCTTCTTAAACTTTCAGTGTCATTGCAATGATTGCAAGACATTGATGCCTCCTGCAGTGTTTAAAGTGGCTTCAGTGTATAAAATAACACATTTTTATAAGCAAGTGACACTTACTTGTGTTTTCAGTTCTCCAAAATAATTTAGAATGCACGTTATGAGTTCAAATAAATGTGTTAACTAAGAAGACTGAGGTACTGCAAAGAAAAATTACATTTTTTTCTTTGAGATTCTTTGTTAAACTTCTGTTGCATCCCTTTGCAGTGTTTAAAGAAACAAAATGCGATAAGTTACTAAAAAAGTACAAGAGAAAACAGTTTCAGATACTGGAGGCTTCTTCTAAACTGAAAACACACCTTTTATTTTAAAGAAACATTTCTTTTTTGCTTAAAAGGGGCTTTTTTTCTTAAAGAGGGCTTCATGTTTCTAATATTAAGGTTCTATATCAAAATGCCAATCCTTTTCTTGATAGAATGCTTGAAAACCTCTGAACTAATGTCTAAAATACACTTCTTTTCTGAATTATGGTTGTGCCTTATCATGACTATAGATGAAACAGTTACGTTTCCCCAAGCTGATAGTTGCTCAGTTCTCTCAAACCAAGAAAACTATAACAGGGTGCAAATGGCTTGTTCATGAGCATCCACTTTCTCTAAGGAACTGCTGTCTTCTGTTTGTGGAAGCATACATAGTCCACTGTCAGTTCTTGGGAATCCATATTTTATGGATTCAAATGAAAAACAGAAGAGCAAAACTGCGCTGACAATATGGTATGTTAAATAAGTGTCACATTAGAGGGGTTTCTTCTGCAAAGGGTAATAGAGGTTTTCAGTCTACTAGTGTTTTGTGTAGTACCTAAAAAGAAATAAAATCTTGTCTTCTGTTTATCTTCAAATCCAACAGAAAGTAGACAAGTTTTGTCTCAAGAATCTTTCTGAGATGGAAAAAAGAAAGAGAAGGCAAGGCAAGGCATTCACATAATGTTAACTCCCAAGCTATGAAGCTTCTGATCATTTTTCTGAATTTGAGGAAGTTCAGTCAAGTTTACCAGTGTTGTGAGATTACACCTGGTAATAACCTGTTCTAAACTTAAAATTGTATCAACTAATCAGGACTCAGTGGTACTGCACAGTCTCCATTTGACAACTGCTAACTCATTTTTCAGCTATTTATGCCACTGAAATCTTCCATCCACTCACTACTAACTTGTTATTACTCAGTAATGACATATCTATATATTAGTTATTGTGCTGTGACTGGTTGATGAGTCCCAGACAAACAGCTTTGAATTTTTACATTTCAGTAATGGGTTCCTAGACTTCATACTTAATTATACTTTTATTTCGAATGAAATTATTACTTGAAGAAAAAACAAGAAAGGCCAAAAACTGAGTAATATGATAGGGAAGAAAATAGCCATATTGTCATGGGCACTTGAATCAAGTCTTTTAGAACCTGAAGGCTGTAAGAGAAGACTGAAGCGCAGTAAGTTAGATAAAGGAGAAGACAGCAAGGGTGTGCATTGAGCTATAGTCATCCTCCACTGGGTTGACGATTTACGTCTATTCCCATTGTCTGAGATACAGTATTATTATAAGATAAACTGTAACACAAACAAAAAAAGGTCCACAATCTAAATATGTTCCATCTATAAGAATATGGCCGTCAAGTGTGTGTGTAATAACTTTTAATTGTCCTTACTTAACAGCTCTCTCCTTAGTGTAAGTGAGGAATTAAGAACTAAGCATTCAGGATGAACAAACAGGGTAGTTCAAACTGCCATAGACAATAAATGTTGAGGGTCTCTCATGATCATAAAAGGGAAGAAAAGCATTTTAGAATGTCCTCTGCAGGCCACCAAATGAGGAAAAGTTAATTATTCATTCTTTTTAAAAATAGAAGCCTGATAAATATGAAAAAGATCAGAAGCATAGTGACTGGTTTTAAAAATTAGTCCTATTCACACACTTGGTGGGAAACACATATGTGAATAGGGAATAGGCCAGTAGCATTTCTGTATGTGTTCTTTGGGGCAAAAGAAAGGAGAAGAAAATGACTGAGGGAAGACTTTCTTGAAGTGTGATTCTTCCCAGCAGTTACTAGCTCAAAAGCAAGAAACGAGACTAGATTGACTCATTAAAAATGTACCTTAAAAAAGGAGAACCCCTTGGAAGGATCTTAGGGAGAAAAGAATCTTATAGAAAAAGAAATCAAAAATGTTAATTCTTTGAGGGAGGTTGGCAGGCATTTTAAAAAAGTATTCTATATTCAGCATTAAAACTAAATTTCCCTAAGGCAAAAAGAAGATGGGAAGTGTAGTAAATTTTCCCAATAAGCTGTTCAATGTCCTGAAACTCCACTAGGAAACATCAGGAGAGTAGCAAAAAAGGCAAATGTTTAAGGACAAGAAGGAAAAAAAATCAGGAGCACATAGGCCCAAAATAAGAAAGGTCAAGCCTCAAAATGAGATACAACCAGCAGGGAACATAAAGGGCAAGAACAAACCATATTACAATTGGATTAGGAGGAAATCGAAGCAAAGAATCAGTTCATGCCACCATAGAAACTGGAAGCTAATGACAACCAATGTCAAGAAGTCTGACAGGTTTAATGCCCTCTTTTGTTTCAGTTTTCACTGGAAAGGTTAACTTTAATCAGACAATTAATTATCAATGACAGAAGTCAGTAAGAAGTAAAACAGATCCAGAAAGAGTTCCACTGTTCTCCATCTATCTGTGTCTAATTAAATTCACCCCAAATTATATGGAATGCTGTTTGGGGCAACTTCTGATTACCTTTGAGACTGGTTAGAAACCTGGAATCTGGAAAAAGCCAATGAAGGGAAAGAAAGTGAAATAATGTAAAGGGAAAAGTGGAGCAAAGGAGTGTTCACTCATAAATTAGGTCCAGTTACATAATTCAGGTGGTCCAGGGCTTCTGCATGATATAATGTCCCTCTCCACTGATAAGACAAGGAAGGTAGTTCTGTCTAAACATTCTTAAATTATAACATAGATTAAATTAATAGTGCATATCTTAAGAAAAATGCTAAAGTGGATCATGAATTATAGACTAGTAACCTTAATTTTTTATGGTCTTATATGATTTTCTGGAAGATGAGAAAGAATATTCTATAGAGGAGGGGACAGAACTGTTGTCTATGTGACTGAAATTACAATTTCTACATCTCAAAACTACTAAGAAAGTTTCTGCAGCAGTCATTGAGAAGTCTAGCACTATTCAAGGGCTTTGTTAGTAACAATGATGACAAAGTACAAATTACAGTATAAGGTAAATGCAAAACTAGACATAATTTTTTTTTTATGATTTTTTTAACTATAAGGGTAAATAGAGTAAGGACTCAATAGAGCTATGTTCTCAGTCCAGGCCTATTTGAATGTTTTGTTTACAAAATAGGTGATTAATTATGGTATTCCGTGCTACATTTGCGGACATGCTATACTGGATTTAACAAATAGCAGAATAACATCAAAATCATCTTGAAAAAAACTAAATAAATAGCCTGAAATAACTACAGTTCTGTGATGATTTGAGCAGTAATGAAATTAACTGAACAGCAACCAGCTAGCATGACTTGGACATCGTTCTACTGATCTAGAATTTAGAGAGCATCATAGCCTGACCATGAACCACAGTCATGTTAAAGGGGAAAAAAAAATGAAATAACCAAAAACTAATTTTATACTGCAATATGAAAGCTGCAAAAACATACATGAAACCTGTGAAGTAACATTTGGGTTCTGTGGTAATTGTCTGTAGTAAGAGCTCATATGGTATATAAATCTTGCTTTTGCATTGCACTTCAGGTTAGATATAAATTGGTCCAAAAGAGGTAAGTAAGAATTAGAAGAACAAACACCACCATCAGATTGCATATTACATACGAAGTAATTTTATTGGAGAGTGGTCAGGACATACTAGGAAGCAGTAGAGAAAGAGAAGACTGAAAGGTGACTTGGCATTCCCTGACTTGTGTTTTCCATATTATGGCTGAAACAAGTCTCAGCAATTCACCATCACCTCTGTTGTGGTTTCTGTACTCTATTATTCTGATAGTTCTAAACACATGAAGCTGTCCTCAAGAAGAGTGCTTCAGACTTTTGTAATAAATGAAAAAAATTTGAAGAAGTTGCTACAATAGTTTCCAATTTTCCAATTTGCAAAAAGAAAAAAATAAGATTCTACAAATTTCACAATAAGTGAAAAACATTTGACTGAAGAAGTTTGATGTGATAATTAAAACATTTTCAGTTTATTGCCATGCACAATTTTTATCTTATATATAACACATAACATGGCAAGAGCTGATGCAAATTACCACATGTAAAGGGCAAGATGTCTGATTTTTTACCTGAATAGTGCTAGTGTTTCTGTTTTTTTCTTAATTTGTCATTTGCAATACTTTGGGTTATTAGAGCATAGAAGCAAAAACTTCTGGATAGCCAACAGTGTGCTTCTATGGTCAATTTCCTCATTTCCCCAAAACATATGGGGATCGTGAATGGATGACTTGCTGGAGGGAAGGGATGCCATCCAGAGGGACCTTGATGGACTTGTGAGAATGTTATGAAGTTCAACAAGTTCAAGTGCAAGGTCCTGCATCAGGGTCAGGATAATCCCAGACATGGGTAAGGACTGGGAGAAGAAGACATTGAAAGCAGTCCTTAAGAGAAGGACTTGGGTTTCTCGTGGATGAAAAACTGAACATAAGCCAACAGTGCAAGTCTGCCTCTCTAATCTGCCCTCATGAGACCCCAGATGCAGTGCTGTGTCTGGCTCTGGTATCTCCAGAACAAGAAAAACAGGACATGTTAGAGTGGATCCAGAGGAGGGCCATGAATTTGATTAGAGGGGTGGAACACATCTAGCATGAAGATGGGCTGAGAGTGTCAGGGTTGTTCAGCCTAAAAAAGAGCAAGTTTTGGAGAGATCCCACAGCAGCCTTCCAGTAGGATTATAAAAAAGAGGAAGAACAACTGTTTACATGGGTAAGTAGTGATAAGACAAAAGGAAATGGTTGTAAAGTGAAAGAGGAGAGATTTAGATTAGATACTACAGGGAAATCCTCTGCTGTGGTGGTAGTGGGGCGCTGGGACAGAATGCCTAGAGAAGCTGTGACTGCCCCAATTGTGCAAGGCCTGGTCAGACAGGGCATTGCACTACCTGGTCTAGTGAAAGGTGTCCCCAGCTGCAGGGGTTTGGAACCAGGTGCTCCTTCAGGTTCATTTCAACACAAGCAATTCAATATTTCTGTGGTCTTATGGATCACGGTTCGAGATTATGAAAGGCAACCTAAGGGTGAACTCCTTATAAAGTAAAGAGGTGACATAATTTTCAAACTTCTTTTAAAAAAAACTTGCTTTTAAATTATTTAGAAATAGTTACATTGACACCAGAAAGTCTGAGCAAAGTAATTTCATTAATTTGTGCAGATAATGAATACTTTATGGTAAAATGTATTTTGCCCTGAAAGTAAGCAAAGAATTACCTTTGACTTAATTACGTCATGCAGCATTAGAATTGCCATTTGAAAGATTAATTTCCATTTTTCTGAAAATACTAGTTATATTTCCTGACCTCTTGAGTAAGACATCATAGCCCAAAATTAAATATAACACAGGAAATAATGTCTTGGTTTTGTCCTATTGTATGAGCCATTTCACATTTATTTTTTCTTTCTTTTTGAACGTTGCTTACAGAAGGATCATACAGAGCACACTTCTGCATATAGTCAAAATCGGTCCATAAGAATTCCTTTACACAGACTGTGTTTCAGGTTTGTGCTGCTTAAAATTTCTTCCATTGAAGTGAATAAACCCTCTACCAGGCAGATTTGATGAATGTTCTTCTTCTAAAAGTGTCAGTGGCTGAGTTTTCAGTATAAATTTTGTGTAGTTCCATCTGGGATATCATGTCTTCCATGACACCAGAAAATGTATCATGTTGTTATAATTTAAATAGAAAAATGCATCAAGTAATTTTCCATATGGTGTCTTCCCCAGTAGAATTCATTTTAATATTAATAATATACAAGATATATATATATATAACCTACAGAAGTCCATTTGCTTGTTATATATGAAAGAAAAAGAAAACAAAAAATGTAAACAATTTGCCTTGATGCGTATTTGTCCATATTTCACTCAGAATGCTTTGTTAATATCAAACAAGCTATAATGTTTACAAACATTTTTATTTGCAGGCTTCTGCAGCAAAATTATATCAAATCATTAGTGAACTCTAAGACTGTGTTTCAAAGCTCTGTAAGAATGTTGGCCACTAAAGAACTTAATATCTGGCAGATGCTCAAGACTAATGATATGCTCCCTACTACAATTAAATTCCAACATCCTCGAAACTAAAAATGGGCACAAATTATATTCTAATGGGTGCCAGCCACAGAAATAGCTCAAACAACTTAACAGATGCAAGGCATTTAGTATGTTTTAGCTTATGATTTTAAAGCATCTTACAGATTATGTGATACCAGACTGCAACTTGCATTTTCTGGTTCAGGTGCAAATTACTTTGTCCGGTCAAGATGGTGATCTTTAATACCGTATGAACTTCCGATTGCATAGTTCTTCAGAACAGTAAAGAAAATGAGAACAGGACCATCCTAGAAACATAACACAACATAAAAAAAGTTTACCAGTGTAAGAAAGGTGAAGAAAGAACTTCTAGCCAATATCTTTAGCTGAATTCTATTGTGAAAGCTTATTACAGTCACAATCCATACCAAATGAACATAAGTACATCATTCAGCATTTCGTCCTAGAACATGCCCTTTGCTGCCAAGGAACACAGGGGTTAAGTCAAAGGTAGTGAGGAAACATAACAGAAGATTGCACAGAATGGATAGAGAAGTCTTTTGGGTCTCTTGTTGTTTTGGGTTTTTTTTATGTTTTGCATATATTATTTACCTTATACAGCTAACAAATAGAAAATAACAATAATTGCCATAACAATATTCCTCAGTCAGAGTTTCTATACAAACAAATCAAGTCTCATTTATACTTGCTCTGATGCAACAGCCTTCATTTTTTAACAAGTATGCCCGTTTTTCTGCATTTTTGACACTCACAGTAAAGTGACTGAGTTAAGTGTGACAACAATTAGAATTGTTAATGCTGAGACCATGCTGGGAACATTTTCCATGCATCAGGAAAAACGCAGACCAAGCTTTCCTGTGCCCATTTTAGCCTTCCACCTTTTAGATCTGACCTATGATCTCAAACAAACTTGTAATAAATTACTAGACTTGAAAGCTGAGTCATATTTCATTTGAAAAAGAAACAATTTCAGACTATGCAATTTTGAATCAACCTGTAACCTTCATGTTAGTGTAATTTGCCAATGTAAATGTATGATTGGGCTGTTTTCAAATGCATTTGGAGCATAAATTGCTGGAACACTTTAGGAAAACTGGAGGAATGAATGTCAAACTTTTAGTAGATGGTTTCTTTTTAGTTTTATTTGGCAATAGACTGCATGCAGAATCACCAAATCAACCAGGTTGGAAGAGACCTCCGAGATCATCAGGTCCAACCTTTGATCCACCATCACTGTGATTACCAGATCATGGCACTCAGTGCCACGTCCAGTCTCAGCTTAAAAACCTCCAGGGATGGTGAATCCACCATCTCTCTGGGCACGCCACTGCAATGCATGATTACTCTCTCTGTAAAGAATTTCTTCCTGTTTTCTAATCCAAACCTGCCCTAGAAGAGCTTAAGCCCTTGCCCTTTTATACTAAATTTGATATTAAGCCAAATTATCTTCCTAATATCTGATTCATAATTATATAATATGCAGATTTTGTCTGAGTTAACACTTCTCTTACATACATACAGACAAGACAGTCAAACCAGCTGATGTATGTGAAGTGGTTTTTACAGGGAAAGAAATAAATATTTGAACACGTTTTTAAGTTTTTCACAACTATTTTTGCACAAAAAATAAAAGAATATGCAAGTAACTTTCCTACAGAGTTTAGGGAGTGTGGTAATGGTTTGCTGGCAAAGTTCTACATGTTGATATCAGAGTAGTAAAATGTAAACTACAGATGACAATACATGCAAAAATCAAGTATTTGAATACAAATGAGAAGTGTCTTACTCCAGCCAAAGAAAATTAATTGATAAAAAGATATATACAATGCAAGGTGAATTGTTCTAAGACACTTAATCGTACCATACACACAGAGAGAAAATCCTGTAGTCTGATGTGTTATGTGTCTGCAGAGGCAGATGCATGGGCTTGCGAGAATTGGAAAGATATAAGATGGTCCCAGTTCACTTTAGTCGCCTGTTAACTACACTGATAAACTGTGAAAAGGTAAGTTAATTCCTCATCTCTACTCCGGGGAAAGTATAAAGGAAGTAGAGAAGCAAAGAAAGCAAACCAAACCAACAAAGGAAAATACTCTCAACACAGAATATCTATTACCCTTGCAGGTCTCAGCCTCACACCAAACTAGAGCTAAATGCCCAAGAACAAATCTATGCAATCCTATGAATAAAAAAGCCTATGTATTTTGAGTAGACCTAGTAGACACGGTACAGCTTGCATGGAAAAACTCTTCCTGGTAGTCCTAATGGGCAGAATGACAACACAACTTTCATTCCAAATCACATAATGCCAGCCGCAGTGTATGACTGCAGCATGTGTCACATAGAATCTGAGCATCCCACACTGACATAATTCTTAACCTAAATATTGTGAGAGTCTACATGGTTTTCTGTGTAAAAACAATGAAAACAATGCTAATAAATAGTAAGATTAAAATTTTTGCTAGTGTCACAGATCTTCTGATAAAGCATGCCTAAAGTACTAAAAGAATGCTTGAAGGAAAAACTTATTGGATACACATTTTAAATAGTGCTCAATTAGGCAGAATATTGTCAGTTTGAATTAGTCAGTTTATTTGAATCACAGCAGTGACAGTAGTAGGTCATTAAAGAAATCAAATACTGTGTACCGAAATTTGTATTTCAATAATGTGCATTATTGGGAGAAAAATATTGACTCTGCCACTCATAGCAAGGCTTGACCTCTTGAGACATAAATACCCTTGATTATTTTAAGACAATAATCATATAAAATGAAACTATTTGAAAATCTATAAAAGTATGAAGTTACTTAGAATATCTAGGTCAACTAAGTTGAGAACATATGGTAATAAGGTTGGTTTTGTGATTAAACAGTTCCACAAGGATTTGAAGAGAGATTGCCTATGCAGCCTGTAAAGAAAGAGCCTTTGTTAAAATATACATGCTCACATATACACATATCACCTTTTGCTTCAAGCATGTATAAATTATTTTTCTCTCCAGTGAAACATTTTCTCCCTACCACTTGTTGCCATTTTAAATTTATGCCATCACATAATCATGTTCTCACTCTTACTCTCTTCATCTGGCAAAAAGTTCACAAGCGTGATGAGAATTGTTGGTCTTCTGCTTGTGGCCATACAGGATTCAGAGATCTAACTTGCTCTCATTAGATCTACCTCAACGAGGAAAAGTGAAGAGATGACACTATAATTAAAGGCTTCGTCTCCAAAAAGAATATTATGATAGCTAAATTTTGCCAAAATTCTAACTTAAAATAGTGCAGTGGATTGAGACCAGATGGTAGCCCAACACATAGTTTTCCTTTCACTCACACTCCTCTCCAGGGGATGGGGAGAAAAATTAAAAAAAAGAGAAAAAGCAAAAAGACCCATCAATCAAAATAATGACAGTTTGATAAGAAAGATGAAAACCATGTATGCAAGTGGAGCTAAATACAGGAATTAATTCACTAGTTCCCATTGGCAGACAGATGTTCAGTCACTTCTAGAAAAGCAGCACCTCAGCTGTAAAAACATATAAGTACAAATATCCCCCTTTCTTCTCGTTTTTCCTGAGTCTTTATTTCTTGAACATGATGCCATGTGGTATGGAATATCCCTCAGCTGTCCTGACTATGCCCCATCTCAGCCTCTTCTCACACCCAGCCTATTCTTAGTTGGGCTGGACAGTGAAAAGAGAGAATGCCTTGACATTAAGCACTCTCCAGCAGTAGCCAAAACACTGTTTTGGCCACAAATGCAAAGCAGGGCACCATACAAACTGCCATGACTTTGTAACTTAATGCCAGGCAGACCCAGTACAAACGTTGAAGCTGAAAAATTGACAAACAAAGATCTTCTATAGATAGCAGCTACTTAGCACTGGAAACACCTACATACCATACCCAGCTCATTTTAACCCTTTCCTGTGTTCTGTTTTGCTAGTTGTGCCAATTCAGGTCCTAAAAGGAAGTTCCTGACAGACCTTCTCCTCTGAAGTCCTTTATCTAGGAAATATTCACAAATAATTCTGGTTAGAAGAGCACAGACTGGGACTGCAGTCACTGAGTCAATCTCGTCCTATCTCAGGTAGACACTATTCTCTATCACAAAACATTGAGATCATGTTGCATTGCTCGTGTTGGAAAGCTGTTCTAAAAGCTCTAGTTTACCATGACAAAACTGAAAATTAAGCCCGTTATATTTGTAGGCCAGTGTATACTTACAGAAGTTCTTAATAGAGCCCATGAAAGCTTCATACAAATTTAGGCAAAGGGTCAGCAGATTATTTTAAAGGATGCAGCAAAAATGGTGGTGTTCCTGCCTGATGCAAGCACCAAGAGGACAGGACTAGGTTGCTCAGGAGACATGCAGCCCCATCCTACAACTTCATGTTCCCTCTATTGTCTCTCTCACCTGGTGAACTTTACATTCCTTTCTTTAGAGAGGCACATTTTCACGTGACTGAAATAAAGACCCTGAGAAGGATTTTAAGTGTCCCTTGTAATCAGCAATGTTTATTTGTGAGCTGAGGGTGGGATGAAGTTCCTGATAATATACTGGTCCAGCTGCACACCTGTGAGCTTCCCAGTGCCTAAAGACTCATTCTTTAGTCTTATTATGCATTTAAACCAACAGTCAGAGCCTGAAAAGAGAAGGGACAGAAGAAACTTGTTTTGTAGAATACGACTTAGTAGCACTCTCGACAGCAAATGTTAACTTGAAGCATTAGAGGTAAACTGCTTGAGGTGTAGCTTTCAGCTTGAGATGACTATCTCATCTTACTGTTTTGAAAACAGATACTTGTATTGATTCAGATGTAAGTTGCTAGAGACCACACAAGGTATGTGAACTAAAAGCAGGACATTTTAAAAGCCACATTTAACTGATGATGAGAAAAGGGTTCAGAAAAGAGTCGAAAATGCCTCAAAGGGAAAATTTAGATCCAATAATCAGCTTTGGAAACAGTCCGAGAAGGAAACAGGTAGATAAGACAAAATTGGAAAAACTTCTTTGGAAAATAAACCATGAGAGAAAATTTAAAAAAAAATTTTTCAAAAAAAAATATAGTCTAGTGAACATATGTGTTTTCTTCTGTGATTACCTGATCACCTTCATTCAGAATCCAGAACAAGTAATACAAATCAAACTGTGTTTTCTCAAATTTTCAGAACTGTAAGAAATGCCAGTGAGGTTACTTGGAACTGTGTTTTAAATATCTGGAGTACTGGATAATACTGAAGATGACAATACTGAGGGAAGCAAAACAAAAAAAATCCAGCATTTTTAAATGCTCTAAAATAAGACAAAATTTTACTTAACGTGTCTGTGCATCTGCCCCTCATATATAAATGGAAAAGTCTTTCTGAAGAAATATGAGCCAAAGTTTACAAACATTCCTTTAAATCTTCAGTTAATATAATAATTTACACAGTAGAAAAGAGAGAAGTAAAAATGTGTCTACAAAGCTGAATTTGGAGAACATATAGTTTTGCATCACATATGTAGATAAAAAATTTAATAGCTGACCATATCACACACCATCTGCACAGAACAAATCTTGGATCTAACCTCAGTATTTAACATAACAACGAACTGCTACGTTTTGCAAATGTGATAGAGTGACACTATTTTAATGCTTTTCCTAGTTTTTCAACATTTGACTTGCAGCTTTAACAATGTTCTTTTAATGTGATTTTTTTTTCATGGACAAATATATTTATGTCAGGTTATTTAATTAAAAGAGCTATAGCCAAAGAGACACATCTCAGTCTCCCTATGTTTTATCTATGTAGACTTTGCTTAATCTCCCTGAGAGCTCAGTTTCAAATATGTATTACAAACCTGAATGGATGTGCTAATAATGATACAGCCATTTGTATTCAAACTCCAGCTATCTCACCTTTGGGGACCCTTTGTCTCAGAGACTTGATTCATCATTAGTATAGCTAACAAAGTTCCAGTTTCTCAATATCAGTCTCCTACTTAGTTCTAATTCATAATATCACAACCTTTGCTTAACCTCAGCTGCAGAAAAGACTTCCTGATTCTATTCTAGACAGCGAAGTTGCATTAATTCCTCAATGCACATTTAGATCAATGAATATACAATGTTAAGTCTTTTTCAACCAAAGAATGTTATATGAGCTTAGTACCAGCACCTCAGTACGTCCTCGTGATACAAACAAACAAACAAACCAACCAAAAACACACAAAAAAAAATCTTTGTCCTTCATCTCTTGGCCGCAAGTAAAACAATGCTTACCCTTGAAAGATTTCACAAGCATAATTGTACTATGAACATTTCCAGCTTTTTTCAACAGCTCCGTCTCCAGCAAATGTACAGTTGATATCTGAGAAATAAAGGAGTATATATCAGGATGCTCAGGATATCTCTATAGTTTCAGTAAAATAATATGCTATTTTTCCAATCACATTTATCTTATGGTATTATTATAGCGTATTGACTTCTTTTGTTAGAGTAATATATGATAACATGCAAGACTGTGAATCACCCTATCATTTTTAAGAATCATTCAGGTGGTAATTTTGGTACTGAATAAAGTTTTTACAGGGCAAGGTCATCAGAAAGCTAGGGGGTTTTTTTCAGTTGTGACATAGATTTAAAAAGGTTTTTCATTTAGCAAAACACATGTCTTAGTTTAGAGCAAGCTTACGCACAGGCCAGATG
>VWZG01009126.1:0-55973 GCA_013396735.1 Grallaria varia
GTTGTTTTTTGTTTAGTTTTGTTGTTGTTGTTTTAGTCTTTGTTTGTTTTTTTGTTTTTCAATGCCAGGACAAAATCTTGGATGTTTGGGGTCTTTCTTCAGATTCAAGAGGTTTTTAAATTTGTTTTATTTTACTTTTTTTTACTTTGGAGGATTGCTAAAACCAACCATGTTCCTGATACAGTTATGGTTTTGCTAAATGAATACTTTCTATGAGAAAATTAAACTCTTAAAAATATTTTCACAGTCAACTTCATCCATTGTATGAGCAAAACATTTTTCATAAAACCATCCATAATTCTATTCTATATCTGACCTTTTGATTTAAGAATAATCTCCACTCACTTCCTCACAGAAGTTTAGAGGGTATAATTTTTAATGCCTTCCTACATTTCCTTGCAGGCACAATGAATGTGTTCCATCGAACACTAAAAATTCACAACACCCATCTCATAGATGCTTATTTGTTACCGCCACTCTTCATAGTTTTTTCTCAGTCTTTCACAATGTACATAATGTAGCTTTAAAGACATGATCTTATGCTTACCTCCATAAATCTTTCTATACCTAGTGGAAATTTCCTTTACCTAGAAAAAAACACTGGGCAAATCAGAAGAAGCAAGTATTTTGGCAATCCTAAATACTTGGAGCTTTTGTCCCTATTATCTTTCAATAACTGGTAGTCAGTATTCTTTTCTTTGCTCTATTTCTGTGTAATGACAAGATGCTAATAAGAATAAATTTTAGTACTGGTTCTTGCATACCTGAAGTATGTTCATACATTATTTTGAATTATCTACCAGACAAAGGTATTAATTTTTATTGCCTTCTGAACTGACTGTTTAAACTCATAAGATGTCCTAAAATTGAACATTTTTTCATTAATACATCCTATGTTTTTGTCAGCATTATAAGAATGCTGGAAGAAGAAAGTACAATATTCCAAGTCTTCTGTCACCTTTAAAATAGTGGAAAAATTAATTTGTTAAAATCTTGCCTTGAAATGCCATGCTGTCTTGCCTTTGCAAGGTAAAAAAGAATAAAACCTGAGTTCCATAATTCACAGTCTTCCTTAAACCTGAAGTTTTAAAATATCCATTACAATATTGGTATTATGATTTAGTACTTGCAGTATTATTGACTTTTCAAATAGCAACAATGAAATACAGCAAATCACTCTAATGACATTCTGGAGAAGCCAATTAGTAAATTAGGACAGAATGTTAATCTACTCTAACACTGAAGCAGGACACACTTATCAATCCTTATCAGTTTGGGCTCTCTCTGACAGCAGCAGCAAATATTTGTCTAGATCTCACTTGGTAGTAATTCCAAATAGGGTATCAACATATCTAAATTTCTATTTTCACAACAGATTTAGGGTAATCTGATGTATTGTCTTTGAGTTGTTTCTTTCAATATCTATGTCTTTTTCTGATGGCCATGAAAAAAAAAAGTATTAGAATTGACTGTGTTAATGTACTTGAAAAAAACCAAGCTCCTGAAGTAAAAAAAATCACTTCTTCTGATAAAAATCCCAGTGAGTAATGTATATAAATTTCTGTGTACTGAAAAAAACCCCAAGCAAATATATTACTCCCAAACTTGGGTTGTGAAGAAAGAAATGGGTGATCAAAAAGCGTACAAGGAAGCGTTACAAATAAATATATTGATAACAGGATCCAATTATGTTAGTATTAAATTCATGAAAGAAAGATCAGGTGCATTTATACTAAAAAGCAATTAATGAAAGCATATTCCTTCACCTAGTAAGAATTAGCTTTAGGGCTAACACCACTGTTTTGTNATCTTCCTCCTTTTTCTTTTCCATTTTTTTATTTTTTTTTTTGAAGTGCAATAAATCCAGCAGGATTTGCTTTATTTACATAGAATCTAAAATGCTTTAAATTTCTTTAAAAGTAGAAGGAGCTGGTGTAGAAAAAAATTAAATTACACTTGCAAATAAGTAAGTTTAAGCTAAAATATCTCATATTAAATATATTGTGCTTTAGTGGCCATTATCTTTCTACAGACTAACATAAAAACATATATATAATTGATTTCCAGCAATGTGTACAAAACATCTCCAAAAAGGTTATATTGGGAAGCAAACTTGCTAGAATGCCTCTTATGCACTTGTATAAAACACCAAATAGAGATTTATCATTGCTTAACAGATGAATGTGAGAGAAATGGGTGAAGCCTTAACCCAACCATCTTTGCATATGGTCATATTGTGTAGGAGGGATGTAGGGTCCAAATGATGCAGGGTAGCAACAAATTTGTAGGGCTTTCTAACAAGCAGTAATAGTGGTGCTTTGTGCTACAGTTGCACCGCAGTCATTAATTTCACCTATCTTCAGTCAAATAAAATAATTATGGTCTAAATTGTTCATCTAGTTATCCTCTGCTGCAAGTGAAGCAAGATGGACATCCCTTGCTTAGATCAAAACCGGTTAAGGAATAACAAAATAGGCATAAACAGTAACAGATGAGGTGTTTGTGGCACTATAAGTGGGATGTCAGTTTGTGTGTTGTGAATTACATATGAAAAATTAAACTGAAAGACCAAATATATGCTCAGGAGGCCAGAAATCCTTGCAGACATGGTCACGATGCCTGAATTATCTGGTCTGGCAAATCAAAACTGTAATACGCCTTTCACTCTCTGAGAATCACTGACTATAGTATTAGCCTAGAGGAGACCCTCAAGCATGCAAAGCTTTCAAACACCTGTTTGTGATTTTATCCAAACCTGAAGGGTCTGGAGCACAAGTTGTATGAGGAGTGGCTGAGGGAGCTGGGGTTGTTTAGCTTGGAGAAGAGGAGGCTCAGGGGAGACCTTATTGCTCTCTGCAACCACCTGAATGGAGGTGGTAGCCAGGTGGGGATTGTTCTCTTCTCCCAGGCAAGCAGCAATAGAACAAGAGGGCACAGTCTTAAGACCCCAGGGAAGGCTTAGATTGGACATTAGGAAGAAGTTCTTCACTGAGCGAATTACTAGATATTGGAATGGGCTGCCCAGAGAGGTGGTGGAGTCACAGCCCCTGGAAGCGTTTAAGAAAACACTCTATGGGGGACTTAGTGCCATGGTCTAGTTGACACAGTGCTGTTTGGTCATAGTTTGGACTTGATCTCAGAGGTCTTTTCCAATCTAGTTGATTCTGTGATTCTGTGATTCTGATTTAGCAACATTTTCCACAATATGTTTTGGGTGTGCTTGCAATCACAGTTAGGTTAATCCTGTGGAGTTATACATAAGTGAGTTTAGATTTGTTGCCAGTGTATTGAACCATAAAGTTTAAAGACAATAAGAAAAAATAACATACTCATCTAATTTGTAAAATTTTTTTTTTGTTATATATGACTTCATTTTTGCACTGGAGACNATATATTACTCCCAAACTTGGGTTGTGAAGAAAGAAATGGGTGATCAAAAAGCGTACAAGGAAGCGTTACAAATAAATATATTGATAACAGGATCCAATTATGTTAGTATTAAATTCATGAAAGAAAGATCAGGTGCATTTATACTAAAAAGCAATTAATGAAAGCATATTCCTTCACCTAGTAAGAATTAGCTTTAGGGCTAACACCACTGTTTTGTTTTGTCTTTTTTTTTTTTTTAATGTTTTTGTTCCCCTTCCTTTTCATTTTTCTTTTTTTTCCTCCTTTTTCTTTTCCATTTTTTTATTTTTTTTTTTGAAGTGCAATAAATCCAGCAGGATTTGCTTTATTTACATAGAATCTAAAATGCTTTAAATTTCTTTAAAAGTAGAAGGAGCTGGTGTAGAAAAAAATTAAATTACACTTGCAAATAAGTAAGTTTAAGCTAAAATATCTCATATTAAATATATTGTGCTTTAGTGGCCATTATCTTTCTACAGACTAACATAAAAACATATATATAATTGATTTCCAGCAATGTGTACAAAACATCTCCAAAAAGGTTATATTGGGAAGCAAACTTGCTAGAATGCCTCTTATGCACTTGTATAAAACACCAAATAGAGATTTATCATTGCTTAACAGATGAATGTGAGAGAAATGGGTGAAGCCTTAACCCAACCATCTTTGCATATGGTCATATTGTGTAGGAGGGATGTAGGGTCCAAATGATCCAGGGTAGCAACAAATTTGTAGGGCTTTCTAACAAGCAGTAATAGTGGTGCTTTGTGCTACAGTTGCACCGCAGTCATTAATTTCACCTATCTTCAGTCAAATAAAATAATTATGGTCTAAATTGTTCATCTAGTTATCCTCTGCTGCAAGTGAAGCAAGATGGACATCCCTTGCTTAGATCAAAACCGGTTAAGGAATAACAAAATAGGCATAAACAGTAACAGATGAGGTGTTTGTGGCACTATAAGTGGGATGTCAGTTTGTGTGTTGTGAATTACATATGAAAAATTAAACTGAAAGACCAAATATATGCTCAGGAGGCCAGAAATCCTTGCAGACATGGTCACGATGCCTGAATTATCTGGTCTGGCAAATCAAAACTGTAATACGCCTTTCACTCTCTGAGAATCACTGACTATAGTATTAGCCTAGAGGAGACCCTCAAGCATGCAAAGCTTTCAAACACCTGTTTGTGATTTTATCCAAACCTGAAGGGTCTGGAGCACAAGTTGTATGAGGAGTGGCTGAGGGAGCTGGGGTTGTTTAGCTTGGAGAAGAGGAGGCTCAGGGGAGACCTTATTGCTCTCTGCAACCACCTGAATGGAGGTGGTAGCCAGGTGGGGATTGTTCTCTTCTCCCAGGCAAGCAGCAATAGAACAAGAGGGCACAGTCTTAAGACCCCAGGGAAGGCTTAGATTGGACATTAGGAAGAAGTTCTTCACTGAGCGAATTACTAGATATTGGAATGGGCTGCCCAGAGAGGTGGTGGAGTCACAGCCCCTGGAAGCGTTTAAGAAAACACTCTATGGGGGACTTAGTGCCATGGTCTAGTTGACACAGTGCTGTTTGGTCATAGTTTGGACTTGATCTCAGAGGTCTTTTCCAATCTAGTTGATTCTGTGATTCTGTGATTCTGTGATTCTGTGATTCTGATTTAGCAACATTTTCCACAATATGTTTTGGGTGTGCTTGCAATCACAGTTAGGTTAATCCTGTGGAGTTATACATAAGTGAGTTTAGATTTGTTGCCAGTGTATTGAACCATAAAGTTTAAAGACAATAAGAAAAAATAACATACTCATCTAATTTGTAAAATTTTTTTTTTGTTATATATGACTTCATTTTTGCACTGGAGACATCACTACTATACAAGTATTTTATTTTAAATATAATGAGCTTTCATTGCGCTACTTGAATCAATAATCTGATTTAATGAGGAAAATTCAAATCAATGAAAAGACAAAAAATAAATCCCAGGAGAGTAAGAAGCAAATTTCCATATAAGAAAAGCATGAGACTAAGACAGACAAAAAGGTTGAGGTATCCACATTATAAGGTCTGTCCATGAACACATAAATACACACGGACTTTAATAATCACAACTGTGATTCAATACAGCCATTATCCTGTACTTTGGCCTACAATGAATTATCATTCTGATTCTTAAAACAGTCAGAAGCCTGCTCTCATTCATCCCACCTGTCACCTGACAAACTCCATGTAGTCACTGGTCCCTGTCTCCTTGTGAAGTTGCTATTCACTAAAGAAGGCTAGCCTTGGTGAAGCAAATTTCCAAATCCTGGACAATTATTTGTGGATTTGGAGAACAGTAACTAAATAACAACATAAAATACTAACCAGGAGAAATAAAGTGAATTATTGGGGACATCAAAACTATTTTGCTTTAATTTAGTAGGGAGTTTTAAGTTGATTTACCTACCTCTCACCCTCACAGGTGATAATTCAGGGAAAAAAAAAATTCTGTCTTTTGTGCTATAGGGACTATTGCCTCTGTCTCTCAACTCATCTTACAGTATTATGCATTTGCACATAGTGGCTAGACCCAAAACATACTCAGGCTGAGTATCTCTCCTTCCTCATTATTTTTAACACACTGAAATATAGAGTTAAAGAAAAGAAATGAGGAAATACAAATAACACAAGTTTGTTGTAAAGCATAAATATTTTGCCCATAAATATTTGCTAACACTCAGCTGTAGATGTGTCGGCTTTTCCTGTACTCATGAGAGGAGCTGACAAGCAGAAAGATTGTCCTCCTAGAACTCTGATGAAGATGTAGCAAGACAGACAAAATGTGATAACAGCAAGTTCATAAGAAATACCAAGAGGTTGGTGAAGAGAAATGGAAAATATCAAGCAGTTCTCCTAAAGAGAGTTAAAAAATATCTGAGGTGATGACTCATCAAAAATGCAACCTAAAGCAATCTATATATAAAATAATATCTGAACATAAATGACTCAAAAATTCATTGATACTTAATAGTAATTATAATTTTTTACTGGATATATTTTAGTTACCTGAAGACACAATGAGCTATATATCTTTTTCTAAATGTGGGTGATGTAGTGTACTTTACTACTAACTTCCTACAAGTCTTTTAATAGTGTACTTGACATTTGTTATGGGGGCAGTGTTCTGAGTCTGAAGAGATTTTATGTCCACCCCTGATGCTAAAAGGAACAGTGACAAGGAGGCTGATGTTTGTAGATGGCAGAAAAAAAAGCTAACTGTGAACTAATTGTGAAAATCTTGATCAGAGAAATTAATTTTAAGTGTACTTGAGGAGGACTATGACTGTAGCATGAAATTCTTGGGAGTTTTTGGTAAGGCTGAGTTCATATGACAGGGACATGATGCTGAGAACATTCTGGCAATAAATTTCTTACTGGCTCCTTCCTGAGATATTAGAATTCCTCTTGGCAAAGAAAAGTAGGAGAGGCAGTCACTAAAATAGCTGACTTCCCACCAGATGCTGATTATTAAACATTTGAGAGATTTCTGGCAGCCAGAAAACTAGGGTAAAATATAAGAACTGTCATTAGGGCACCTTATTCCAGAAAAAGGAAAACATGTTTTGTCCTATCTTGTGCTGCTGGATAACATTTCAATGCAAAGTTTTTTTAGTAATTGCAGAGGAATAGATTATATTGAGATTTTCATTTCAAATTAAACAAGATTGCCCTTCAGAAACATTGTATTGCTAAAAATTATTTTGTTAGTATGATGGGATTTCTCCAAAATAGCTTTGATATTCCTAATTTACTCACTCTTCAAGTAAAGAAACAAACCCATATTGTGTGTCTTTGTTCTCTTATGTCTTCTTACAACAAATAAGATGCTGGCAAATTTCTGTCACACAATATGATTGTTATATATAGTTTATATAGATTATATATATATATATGATGATGATGATGATGATGATATATATAATTATATATATATAATTTAAACTCTTGCATCCAGAAATGAACTTGTGTGCTGGGCCGCTGAGCAGCCTCCTTGTTTTTAATTAGCATCTTCAGTTTTATGTGTGCTACATTCCTTGGTCTTACAGAAGGATTCTTGTGGGGCTGCTTCATTCCATAATTTATTTAGAAGACATCTACCTCCTACCATTCCTCTAATACTCTCATCTGCTTCAAAAAGGCTAAATAATTTTCAAAGGTGTTAGGAACTATATTTTTAGTGACAGCTTATTTTTTCTTGGCACATTCCTGGTACAGCAATGTTGGCAGACCTCGTGTTACAGAATCTCCTGGTCTGTCATGTATTAAAACTGTTCTCTGTTTATCCAAGCACTTAAAATACTTGTGAGTTTCAGGCTTGCAAGTAGATGGATATTTCTTTAGTTTAGATTTAGATGCCAAGAGATGCCAAAAACATCAGAAAAGACAGCATCTCTAAAAGGTAGTCATCCAGTCAGATACATGCAGTACTTAAAGACATGTATTGGAAAAACTAAACATCTTGCTGATTCTGTTTTCAGGCAAATGCCTTAAAGGTATATCTAAATAAGTCATAAACCCTAATATATAGAGACAGTTTTGATAACAATGATATATGCCATGGTATTTAAACAGATAGCCAGTTGAATCATCAAACATGGAGGACCATCTCACAATCACATTTAGCAAATAAAAATCCAACCTTTTTTTTTATTTAAATGTGTTTGGGTTTTTTTTATTATGTGATAACCTTACCTACATTTCTTAAAATTTTAATAATAAAACTTACTACCAATAGGCTGGGTACAATTGATTTAAAACAGCATACTTAGGAAAGAGGGTCCAGTGGTAGAACTGAGAGCTTAGAGCTTGGAAGAAAATTGAGATATCTTAGCATTGCCAAAAACTCCTTGCTGCAGTGCTTCCTGAGGATAAATACACTGGAGTTGTTAAAAGCATCTGGCCTCTACAGTAATAAGGGCTATGAAGGTAATGCAGACTAATAGACATTGCGCTTGACTGTTTGTTTTGTAGCTTCCTAATGATTCTAACATAAAGGGGAAAAACTGAAGGAGACCTGAGCTGAGATTTGCTGGCCTGGTAGGCAGCTTTGATAAAATTGCTCAATTTTCCTCATTTCTCGCTATATAACCATGATAAATATTCCCACTTTTCCTTGTACAACATCCTGCAATTGTTTTATGACATATGTTATCTCAGAGTATTGTTGCTGTTAATAAAACCCTATTTATTTTATTTTTGAAAGCAAGGTGTAAAAAATCATTGCTGTGAGTCTCTACTTGCATTTAGAAGAAAGAAATACATGATGCTTAAGCTGTATATTCTGGGTTTTTTTCCTCAAATCTTAATATGTTCTTATGGAATTAATGGAAAAATATGGGAGCCCTCCAGTGGTGAAAATAATGTATCTGGATTTCATAATGTAGCTACTTTGCTGTGATTGTTGCCTGTTTGCAATATAATTGCCATAGCTTTCTGACAGGTATGGATACGGATCCCATTTTGATTAACAGGACTTGACATCATCCATCATTTTCCTGGACTTGCATATGAATGTATTCCCAGTTGACATTTGTAAAGCTAAGAAACCCAAATTTGTCTCACATTACTTCCTTTTCTATATAGACAGGACAACCCTCAGGGGGTCTTTGTTTGCATACTTCCCACTAGAAATTGCATGGGTTAATCACATTCTCCTCTTCCACAGACTTCTCACCTTTAAAGGTATGTGATGAAAAGGGATTTAAAATTGCAGTAATAGAGATGTTTGCTTGACCTGATCCACCAATTCTTTGGCTTCCTAGATTATCATGGCAATCCAGTCACCGTTTGCCTTCAGAACTGCAGTCCCCTGTGTACAGCTGTGGGACATCCTTCTGGAAAGGCTCTCGACAGTCACTGCCTTGAAACTGTGACCTCAGAACACATTGTACAGCTTCAGCAAATGAACATGCATTTTGGATACATATGCTCAATTTGCCATAGAAAAGAGGGGATATTATTTCTGTGGAAAAAACTCTGTGCACTCCATGAAGAAAAATGGAGGTCATAATATGCTTTCCAAGAAAATGTAACTATAGCTTGCTCTACTTACACTTGCAGAGTCCACTGGGATTACATTCCTTCCCTAAACATTTTAATCTGTTAATAGGCCCAAAAAATTAATATGGTGCTTTTGCACCTTTAATTCCAGTTTGTAAGACTTTTGGACACTTTAAAATTAAACATACCAGCACAACTGTCAGATGGCTTTTCCTAGTGAAGTTACAAATGTGGAGTTAAAAGCAGTTTCCTTGTAAGTGATGCACATACAAAATGCAAATGTATGAAAAACAGCAGACTTTTCAGAAAACCTTTCTCTAGCACTGGAAACAATAGGAAACAGGATGAGAAAGGATTAGAAGTTTATCTTTTTTAATGAGGTTAGCTTTTGTTGAAAACACAAGTTGATAAAGTGTGTGGTGTTACCAAGAATATTTCTTTGGAGCAGCTGGCATCTGGGGTATTCATACCCAGCCCACAGCAGAAGCTGCACAGCCAGAAGCCTCACTGTAGTCCTGTTACTAGCACCGCATTTGTCACAGATTCAGAAAAGGCATAGAAAAGCTCATCTTAATGATACAGAGGTGAGTGTGCACCTACCCACCGTTTTGCATTGTGTTTAGCCAGAGGAATACTTCTGAATACAGAGGGAAGAGGAGGAATTGTGTTTCCTTCTGGTTTTGCTTTCTGTTTTATTTAATTTCAAATCTAAAGGCAGGCCACCAAAGTATACAGAACTGCAGAAATAAGATTTTAAGAGGCTGAATCTATTTCACATCCTTAGCTTTCGGATTTCAGTGCTTTTTATCATTTTATCATAACTTATACAGCAGCTGCATGGTCCAGGCCTCCTATTGTCATGGAAAAATAAAGGCCTCATTTAACTTGTGGAGCTGTAGTGTGGGATGTGTGTTTGCGAGTCTAAGACATCTGCTCTTTGTGTCAGCTACTAACTCCAGACACCACCGAGTGTCCCCTGTCAGTCTGTACGTAGGGGCAGTGGGTCAGACCCATACACTGCCCTCCAACAAAAGAGGAAAGAGGCAAAGAAAATATTTGTGTGCTTCAGGGACTATGTGACAGGAAAAGAGATACTTTCAGCTGCGGCTGGGAAGTTATGTGATTAGCATGTGACAGGCTGCTGGCCTCTTAACCACTGGCTACATAAAGATGACTGACTGCCAGGGAGACTCTGACCTATGTAATCTGACAAAAACAGTGCTGAGAGGATGCTGATTTTAGTTACCAGGCCCACATTATGCACAGTTCACTTGTCATCAGGAGATATTAAAAATATGCAGTGGACGATGCAGTAGCAACTTCAGGGTGTGTGTAGCACTTCTAAATAAGCATGTCTACTCAGATTAATTCTCTGGCTGGGCGGGGGCCGCCTCTGCAGCCCCTTGATTTTCCTCAGGGCCCAACAGTCCCATGTCACTGCCCTTCAACATCCTCCAGACCCCTTGGAGCACAAAGAGTCTCCAGCTGCAGCTGCTGGAACCATGAGCCAGCAACTAGGAGGGTCACAGTTGCAATTTAATTGCCCAAGCATTTTATTTTTTCACTTGGAGGGGTCATATAGGGAGAATAAGGGGAAAAAAAAATTAAAAAATAAATTTGTGAATGACAAGTAGTTTTAAGACCTGACATGATTTTTTTCTGTAATTGTTAAAAAAAAGAAATAAAAATAAAGTTTTGGTGTGTTTTTATGACAATAAAGGAATTCTGCAGTTTTGACATGCTGAGAGATTTTTTTAAGTTTGTAGGTGTCAGTTGATCCAAACAGAAATTGAATGGACTGATTTTGATGAATGTTTATTTAAAATTTACAGATAGTTTCCAGCTTTAAGTGAGAAAATAAAATTGTAGTAGGTAGTCAGATTTCAAATCCACACTGATATCAAATAAAATGCCACCACTGGAATGTCTGTGCCTTTCCACACAGTGTTCATGGAGCCCAGACAACTAGGTAAGACTTTGAATAATATTTAGATGGCAGAATTAGGTAAGATAATTCCTACCTGACTTACAAGGTGATAAATTCTGCATTTTGACTAGGATTTTTATTTTTATAGTTAATCCTGAGTAGTTTGCTTGGACATGGATTTCACAAAAAAAAAAATGTGATGCCTTTTTCTTATTGCCATTTACTGCATTTGCTTTTCAAATACTGATTTATTTTTGCCTGTAATCAATCATTCAGTGGCTTCATAGCAGAGTCATGTAGCAACTTTAAACATTTAAACATGACAGATACTCTGGAAGGATTGATTTCTTTCATTGTACAACTGAAGTTTTACTGCCATCTGTCTAAGGATCAAGATTACCAGGACCCTGTACTATAAGGAAAAATTTGTCTCACTATTTTTACTGTTCTGCTGAGTCTTAACTCTTTCTATGAGTTTCTATGAGACTGAATTTGGTCTTCACTTAATTTTTATTTCAATTATGTATATTGATTTTCCTTCCACTATACATAAGCATGCCTTAGTAGAGAATGTACTTCAATAGACTTTACAGTTCTGTAAGAAAACAAAGTCACAGAGTAACCATAATGTCCTCAAATATGTGAGAAAAGTCTGTAAACAGATATATTCTTCAGTGGCTCAATCCCAACATTAAGATAAGCCATTCCTCAGTGAACGCACAGAAAGTATATTTCCTCAAGACTCTGAAAATAATAGGATTAGCATCATTATGATGCATTTTAACAAAGTAGTGGGAAATAAAGAGCAGAAAAAGACAATGTTTGGCATTGGTTAAAGTTCTAAAACCTAAAAGTAGGGAAAAAAAAAAAAAAAAGAGGGGAANATTAAAAAAACAAAAAAAAAGGAAAAAAAAAAAAAAAAAAAGATGGGAATAGAAAATTTACTCTGTTTTTTATCCAAAAATTTTCAGAATCTGCTGAAACTGGAAAGAGCTCTGAACCTCCTTACTTTCATTTTAAAGAAAAAAAACCCACAGTGGGTTTTTTCTCTAACTTTCTTTCTTCTTCCATCTTGCATCTGCAAACAGAAACATTATTTAATTTCAGTGTGAGCTTTGACACATTGCAAAAGTCAATATATATGCATTCCAATATGAGATATTTGGATGTTCAATATAATTGCAAAATTTACTAACAAGACATTTTAAAGAACTGTGATGAAAAATTTAAATACAGGTAATCTGAGTGCTTTAGGTAATATGACTTCATTTTAGCTCTCTAGAATAAAGCTAATCTCTGTCCTCCAGTACTGAGAAGCAGTTTTTGACTCTTGAAAATGAATAGTTCAATTTCATTGAAGTGTTTACATGGTGAATTATTTCTGCTTAGTTTTGGCTTACCATAAGAACTGAAAATAAATAAAAAGTCCCCAGCAAATCCCCATAGAGTGGTTTATTGTGCATCCCAGCGTAGCTGTAATTTAACATGGGCTAGTAAGCTTATTTGCATAATATAAATTTTAGCCTGGTTTTATAATGAATTAGCTGTGTGAGTGCAGTGACCCACAATTGGCTACACTACTAGAGTTCAGTAAAAGTGGTGACATACTTCATTTCCTCAGTGAAATTGCAAATAGCCAAAAGCATGTTTTTCAGAAAGCTTCTGGGAACACCATCACTAGTGCAAATTATCCTTTAAGCACATTAGGTTTTTTGCTGGTACTTTTTTGTTTCCTTTCCAATTTAATTTTTTCTTCTCTTCTTTTTTTTTTTTTTTTTTTTTTTTTTTTTTGTTAAAAATAAAAAAAAAACAAATAATNAAAATTAACAGAGCAAGTAACTCAAATATTATTTGAGGGTGATGAGGCATTAATAGTCTTAATGTGTGTGTTAGTAGGTATATTACAGTTTTTCTTCACTATATATGAACAAGTGAATGTATGAATGTATGTTTGGACCTCTGCAACATGACAACATGACAAAAAACAAGATACACTTACCATAGCCCACATGAAACAAGCCTTTAACTCTCCAACAACAGTTCCCGACATTTATAGCACAGCTCCTGAGGGCCTTAATGACCATCATGTCAAGCTGAATCTACTATTAATATACCTCACTGGTAAGGAGTAAGTATTATGGTTTTTATCCTGAGTGTGAAAGGTCTATATTTCATAAGGAGCTTGAGTCGAGCTGAGTTATTAAAAGGTTCCCCATAAGGAAAGAAATAGACATTCATTTTTCCTCGTCTTCTTTTTTTTTTTTTTTTTTTTTGACATAGTTTTGACCTGCTGAAATTTTCTTCTCTTGCAAGAAGTAATCTGCATTTAAATTAAAATGTTAATCAGCTAGCCAAGATTGTCTATTGTTTTACAATGTTGTGTAGACAGCAGAGATTGGATCCAAGTTTCATCTTCATGTGGAACATCCAGTATGTTTAGCAGAACTTCCATATTTTCATGATGATATTAGGCAAGGACTTTTTTTTAAAAAAAAATTATTCAAGACCTGCTTCTAAAGAGATCAAGACACAGAACACCACTTATACAACAAACAAGAGTTGGAGAGAAAGGTTTCCAAAAGTGACAGATCACTTTTGGACATTCATTTTGGTGAATCCAGACCTGGGACATTGAATAATTTTCATTGGAAGTGCTCCCTACTCCTCATCTGCTCTCCCACCTTGCTCAACGCAGTATCAAAGAACTTGCTCAGGACTTGTCCTCTCCAGCTGTGGGATTCTGTTTTCAAGAGGCTAAATCATCAGTCAATGAGCCCTGAACCTCCTCAACATTCATCCCTGATGCAGATTTTCTGACCAGTTACCCAAAGTGGATGCATCCCAAAGTATGCATTCTTTTTACAGTTCTTGTTCAAGTTGAGTTCCTCCTGTATGTGTATAAAGGCTAGGATTAACATGACCTACTGTTGCACCAGACACCCTTTGCTATCTCTTTAATCAATCAACTGAAATTCCGAGTTTCCTGGGCATGATTCATCTGAGTGTGTAGTAGGTTTCTAACACAGGCCAGATGAATAATGCCCCAGGGTGCTTTTTTTTGCTGAATCCGTTGCCAATAAAGGGATCCTGAGGAGATTAGCTCAGGTGTAGACATGTACACATCTGAAATTATGTGAGATAAATCCTATCTATGGACTTTTTTTTGAAGTGATAGCAAAAGAATTACCTGTCAAATTCAGGCTTACTGGGTTATGGTGGATGGGTTGTGTTACAGGTTATAGGTGAACTCAATGTCTTTTCAAAAATGGTGCTGTAGTTTTTTCTGAATTGACATTATATCAGTAAATCCTTTTTATTTTTTTCATTTTCATGGTAAAACTTGTAAAGAAATAAGCATTTCTATTAGTTCATTTTTTTACATGGAATAATCCAAGGGACATATAGCATGTGACTGGAATTATTTTCACAATACTGAGTATGTATTATGTCAGTAATTCACGGTCTGTTGGCAGAATGAATTTAAACAAATGAATTTGCCTCTTGTATCTTTTCCTGCTTTCATCACAGGCTGCATAAACGAGAACTGAAATAGATGAGAAAAGAATCTTTTGAGCAGTGCATGTTAGTAAGGAAATACAAGCATTTTGTGAACAGAATGACAACTGTGATAGTGTTTTAAAAGCAGGAAATGAACAGGTATTGGTAAGTCAATCTATACCTTTCTTTTTCTCATTGCAAAACCAGAGATTTAGGTAAGTTAATGTCTGAATGAGGAATGTAGTACATGCTGTCTTCAAGTGCATAAATAGCAAAAAATTTCAGCTAAACTAGAAAAGTAGTTAAAGCTCTCGTATGTGGCTATTAACAGTAAATGAAATAAAGGATATTATAAGGAATTCACAGAAAGGAAATGGAATACCTGAGGGGACTGTTTACTTCAAAGGAACAGATCATGAAATTTCTAGTGCACAGTGGCAACTGGGAATACCTGATGTAGCACGTGTGTCTCCACTGCACTTCATGAAAAAGCTGTGTAGTTTGCATTATCATGTGGCTACTCCAGTCCCTGATAGACAGTTCTTCATTCCTTAAAAGCATTCCCTTCTTTATGAGAGACTGTGGCATCAGCTGTTTTGACATGCATTTCAGGCCATAGTCTGGGATCTGCAAAGTTTACTGGATGTGAATTAATGTTTATCTGAAAAGCTGTATGAATCACATGAGGCTTTTAACATTTTACTTCTCTAATTGTGTGATTGCCACAGAGCTTATCATACTGCCATTTACATAGGAGGAAAAATAATGATGTATGTTACATTTTTAGTTACAAAAATTACATTTTTGTCCAAGCTTAGATATTGTCAGAGTTAAGGACCTACTTTTCCCATCAAATGCATTTAGAATTGTTGCAAATCTGTCAATCTGATTTTAAATCTGTCAAATCCTCATTTTAACTTATTATTGCTCAAAAATTATTTGTGGTGATCTGGTACACTATTAGAAACATACTCAACTATATCTTTAATTTGAATTAAATTGAAGTGCGGTGCGTTTTTTATTTTGTTTTGTTCTTTTAAGTACTCAGTATCTTGTGATGCTCTTCTCAAAAACAGCAACTCTTGTACCAACCTCATAAAGCAGAACCTAACTTTAAGTGGTTTATGTTGTTGTTAGCATCTGGCAGTTCAGATGCTATAACATGTCAAAAACTGATTCATTCTGTTGGTACAGGAAGAACTGATGCAAGTAGTGAATCTCTCAGGATCTCCACATCTTTATTTCCTTCATAGTTAAGGCCAATGATTGGTGACAGCTTTGTCAGCTTGTCACATAATGTCATCGGAGATTCCACGTGGCTGGCTGACAGTAAATTTTCCCTTTCATTTTTTAGGAGGTACAAGCCAACAAAAAGCTGAAGAGAGATAATTGCCTTATGTAAGTTGGTAGTGAAAAATCTGTAAATGAAAACGGCTTTGTGGTGGGTCTGGCTGAGCCAGAATTTGTTTCCCCATAGGAGCCCTCACAGTGCTCTGCATTGGTGTCGATAACACACCCATATTTTGGCTACCACTGAGCACAGCACTCACTGTTCAGTCAAGGGCAAGATCCTGGGAGGGGACACAAATAGGCCAGCTGACCTGCACTGACCAAAGGGATATTCCATACCATATGACGTCAACCCAGATAGAAAAGCTGAGGCAAGAAGCAAGAAAGGCAGGCACTCATTGTCTCTGATGGCTGCCTGCTAACATCTGACACACGCTTAGGTGCCCTGCTTCTCAGAGACGTGGCCAACCATCGCTGCACATGGGAAGTAGAGATTAGTTGCTGCTTCTGCTTTGTGCGCATGCACACCTTGCTTTCACTTTTGCTTTTGCTATTTGTATTAATAAAAACTGCCTTATCGCAACCCATGATTTGTGCTGGTTTTTTTTTTTGTTTGTTTGTTTTGTTTCCACCCTTATTCTCTTGCCTGTCCATCTGGGAAGGGGAGTGATAGAGCGGCTGGGGGGGCACCTGGCATTCAGCCACAATGAACCCACCACAGGCTTTTTATTTTTTTTTCTTTTTTTTCTTTTTTTCAGTACCTTGACCCATTTTTAAACTGTTGACTACCTAGCAAAACTAAAATGAAATTTTGGAACCAGAATCTGCACATAGAAGTGCAACTACTTTGTGAACATGGAATTCTTATTGCACTGCTTCTAAAGCTTCACAGACAGAGCTGAAAATATTGCATTTTAGCTTCCACACTCTCATGCTGTGATATTTTCCTTGTTCCTTATGGGCAGGTCATTCTACATATTTCCCACAGAATTCCCACAGAGGACCTTTGACACACTCATGAAGTTACAAAAACATTTGGATGAGCCAGTCTACAAATATGGAAAAACATACTAAAACCTTACTGAGTAAAATAATATGAAAAAGCCACCAAAGGCAAGTTGATTACCTTTGTAAGACTGCCTTTTCAATTTCCCCATTGTAGGTCTTTCTACAGTGCCCTGATTCTCACAAATGACGTATTTGAAAAGCTTTTTCAAAAGCAAAATTTGTTATGCTAATGTATGAAACATAAGAGCCAATAATAATATGTGGATACCAGTGCATGTTTCTTCAAGGTGATTGGGTGTCTTAGAAACAACACCTCAAGACAGCTAGGCTCTACAACAAGATGAAGAAACATCTTTAATGTCTGAAAGAGTGTAAGACTGTAAGTCCACAAGTGTGCCTCATTACTCAACTTCAAAGAATTCAAGAACAACCAAGTGTACTATTTGAAGGTAACCTAGACTCCCAGTCATGGACACTGAAAGAATGTATTGTAATGGGAAAAATGTAAAGACTTCGATATCAGGATGAAAAAATTTTCAAAAGTGAGATTTGAACTCAAAAGAGTATTGTAAGCAAAATACTAATGTTAGGATATTAACATGAACACTTTGTGAAGCTACTAACCCTATAAGATTTTAAAAGATGTTTCACTTGTATGTATTTATATATATATATATATATATATATATATATACATATACATATATGTATGTATGTATATTTATTTATTTATTTATTTACACATATATAGGAAGTATATGACATATATTTCTGCATTCTATCTGCATGAATCATATCTCTCTCCCGGTATGAATCCATTGAAAACTGTGTTCTCTTAACACACTTGCTACTGCTTTAGATAGCACCTGGTGTGATCTCTTAACCTGAACTGTGGAACAACAATCCAATTTTTAATCTTTGACCAAAAAATTATTAATATAGGTTTTAATTAATATCCTTCCGTGAGGATGCATTAGGATATGGAGTAAGATAAGAACATGGAACTGTTAGAGGGAGTCCAGGTGGAAGGCCATGAAGATGATCTGAGGGTTAGAACACCCCTCCTAATAAGACAGTCTGAGAGAGTTGGGGTTGCTCAGCCTGGAGAAGAGGAGGCTCCAAAAAGACCTTATAACAGCCTTCCAGTACCTAAGGGAGATTTACAAGAAAGCCAGAGAGGGACATTTTACAAGGGCAGGTAGTGATAGGACAAGGGGGGATGGCTTTAAATTGAAAGATTATAGTTTCAGATTAGATATTAGGAAGACATTCTTTATTGTGAAGGTGGTGACACACTTGGACATGTTGCCCAGAGAAGCTGCGGAAGTCTGATCCCTGGAAGTGTTTAAGGCGACGTTGGATGGGACATTGAATCTACAGGTCTACTGGACAGTGACTCTGTCTATTGCAGGGGATGTTGACCTCTCAATCTTGTTATTTCTAATTTGGCTTCAGTAGACAACAGTTTGTTAAGAGTTCCTGTGTTGTATTTCTCCCATGTCTCTAGGTGAAAATATGATCTTCCATTACTGCTAACAGTTGTATATTTGGACACTTTAATTATTGTGATTCAAAATCTGTAAATCTTGAAAATAATTTAGAAAGCCTTTAGAAAGAGGAAAGAAGGAATTATTCTAGGACAATAATTTCAGTATCTGCATTTTTTCTTCTTTTATCTCCAAAATTTATAGGTTTATCTTTTTCCAGGAAAAAAATGAGAGAGGTCTTGGTAGAGTAATTTTCCACATAACTGGGAAAGAAAGAAACTTTAGTCAGAGAGCAATCTGCCTTAAGGAAGGAGAAAAGTCATAGTATCATAGAATCACAGAATCACAGAATATGCTGAGTTGGAAGGGACCCACAAGCCTCATCGAATCCAACCCTTAGCCCTGCACAGGACCATTCTCAAGAGTCACACTAGGGGCCTGAGAGTACCATCCAAAATCTTCTTGAACTCTGTCAGGCTTGTACTGTGACCACTTCCCTGGGTAGTCTCTTCCAGTGACCAACCACCCCCAGCTGAAGAACCTTTTCCTAATACCCAGCCTAAATCTTCCCTGACAGACCTTCAGGCCATTCCCTCGGATCCTGTCACTGATCACCACAGAGAAGAGATCAGTGCCTGCCCCTCCTATTCCACTCACAAGGAAGTTGTAACTGCAATGAGGCCTCCCCTCAGTTTCCTCCTCTCCAGGGTGAATAGACCAAGTGACCTCAGCCGCTCCTCATAGGGCTTCCCCTCAAGGCCCTTCACCACCTTCATTGCCCTCCTTTGGACACTCTCCAATAGCTTAATGTCTTTATTATATTGTGGTGCCCAAAACTGCACACAATATTCAAGGCAAGGCCACCTCAGTGCAGAGCAGAAGAGGACAATCCCCTCCCTCTCCCATCTGGTGTTGCTTTGCCTGATGCCCCCCAGGACACGTTTGGCCCTCCTGGCTGCCAGGGCACTGCTGGCTCATATTCACCCACCAGGACCTCCAGGTCCCTTTCCGTGGCACTGCTTTCCAGCATCTCATTCCCCCGTCTATATGAATAGAATCATAGAATCATTAAGTTTGGAAAACAAGTCCAAGCTTCAGCTGAATACTACCATGTTTGCTAAACCATATCAGAAAGTCTTATCATTTCTGGCAGGTTTATAGAAGAAAGTTTCATGTCTTTGCATAGCTTTTCATATCTGTTACTAAAATCCTAGTTTCTTAAAGCTGTGCACAGATAGGATGGTATTCATACCTTTTCCAAAACGTTTAGTTCATTTTGGTCAGGACCTTTCCTTTCTCATGATATTTGATGCTCAAGTCAATGTCTGGATTTGGAGAATGCTATACCATGATATATTCATAATCTTTCTGATTTGTGTAATTTAAGAAATGCAATGGAATAAGATTACAAGAATTTGCTTCTGTCACAGTAGTTTCAACCATTATGATTTATCATAACAACATTAATTAAATAATCAGGCTCTTGAAAGAGTATGTCACTAAGAAACTGCCAGAGACAAATTTCTGTTAGAATGTTATTTCTATTTTACTGCACTTGGACTGATTAAGAGAATTTCTGAATTTCTGCAGACATAACTATGCTAGTCATGACATTTAGCATTATATCAATTTCCCGAGGTCATTGACAGATAATAAGCAGTATAAAGTTGGAAGATGTTAATTTTTCAATATTTTTTTATCAATGGGTTTAAAATCTACTGACTGTTTTAGCTGTCTGAAAGGACATATTTCTATAAATTTATGTGTTCGTTTTGTAACTACAATGGGTGTTCCTTTACACATCTGCATCTCATGATGTAATTTAAACTACACAGCATGACATTAGAACAAGGTATTGACTCTGTGCTCTGGCTATAAAACATATAATATAAAACTGGCTATAAAACACAATTCCCTTTAACACATACTAAAAGTACTTGATGATTTAAGCATCTTCCTTGAGGAACTTGGCGAACAAGACTGCCTACAAGTTACATGAAAACAAGCCTGCCCACTCATGCTCAGATCTGGCATCTATATCCTTCTTGGTGCTCTGAAGAAATTTACATTTAAATAGATGGGCTTCTGAAATCAAACCAACTTTGCAGAGAGAGGCATGACCAAGAACAGCAGTCGTGCACAACTTCTGTATCATAGTGCAAGAAATAGGGGGCTCACTCAAGAAGCTGGGAGATCAGCATCCTAAATAATGTTTGAGCTGAGGGGATCAACATTTTCTTGCTATCAAGTAATGTCCATTAGAAATTGACAGACTAAATATGGAGCAATGAAAGAACTCCATTTCTTCAGTTTAAGAACATCTGTTTAGTTTCCTAAATTCTTATTTGAAGACTTAGTTCTCAGGGTCTTCTTGAATAACATAGATTGTCTTCTGGAGTTACTTCAAAATTATTTAAAAGATATCAGAAAATCTAGCTTAAAAATGTTCAGTATCTACTTCAAATTGACTATAATGAATGTTGTCTGATAGGTTGACGTATCCCATCCTAAAATTGCTGCCTAAGGTAAATGGGTAAATATTTTTCCCTGGAGGTACTTGTCTGCCTTTATTGACTATAAAATCCTGAAGTTAAATGGAGTGGATTTTGTGCACTTAGGTCAACTCCCTAAAATGTCAGTCAGATACTGTGAAATTAGGCAACTCAGTAAGTGTCACACTTAATTTCTGTGGCATGCTGACTGCTTAAATATTTCACCCAAACTACAGTGATTCTGAGAAACAAAAATGTTTCAGAAGAGCTAGTAGTGAAGTGGGAGTGTATATTTGCACTTTTACAATTTTCTCCCCTCACTGCGAGTTGAGGTTGCATATCTCAGTACACCGGACTAACTCTCCTCTTTTAAAGGAAGATGAGGTGCCATCTGTTTTTTGGGCCTGTGACCATAACACTCATTCCAGAATTTTAAAGACTTGATTTCTATCTCTCTTTCAACCACTGGACAAAGGGCTAGACCCATATTTTTCAAGTCTTACTAGACTTTCTGACTAGAGGCAACAGTCTGATGGGGTCAGAACTTTTTGGTCAGTATTTGAATGACATGTCAGAGTGGTCTGGCAATGAAAATCTCTGCTTAGTTATCAAGTGAAGCAGACACTCTCCTTGAGTAATTTTAGTGGTGCTTATGCATCATTTATTAAGGACAACAAAATACACAAGCACCCTTCAAGTTTCTGCTTAACTCCCAGTGCAAATGTGAAAACTCAACCATTTAGATTAAATTCACTCCTTAGAGGTTATTTATTGCTATGCTACACACCAGCTGACCTCTGATATGAAAAAGTTTTGCAAATCACTCTCCATGTAGAATAAATAAAATATTTCTAATGTAAAATAATTTTAATTATTTTTAACTTCACTTTAATAAACTTTCCCTCATTTAATATATGACTACTTCATTCTCCTCTTTTAATAAATTATAACTATAAGAAGAAAAAAGTAGAGCTAGGCTTTGTTGCATCATTCAGACACAGAAGAGTGCTGCCTGTCTTTTTATCCTTTTGTTCAATGCTGTGCAATTTTATGAATCATAATGCTTTGTTGTGCCACCTGGATATCCAGAAGAAGTTCAGTCTTCAAAATATTGAGAGAAAATCTTAAGTAAAAAGTTGCTAAAATTAAATAAACTAACGATGCAGCTTATGAAGTACACATCAGTTTCTTATTATTTATAGACTGGTTCCCATAATAAGTACAATTTTCTATTTTTGTTATGATTGCTTTTGTGAAATGCTGTACCCTATTTTCTTCTCATTCATCTCTGATTTGATCCAGAACACAAAGAAGCAACTATAAGGTTAAAATAGACAACTAACATTTTTCTGGTCACTGAATATATATTAATTCTGATTTATTAATATGACATTTAAACATATAAACATTCATTTATGCATATAAATATGAGATCATAAGGAATAAAAGCCTGATTATTTTTGCAGGATTTAAAAATATAACTTTAAAATTTATTTAAAATGTAACATTTTACTTGCCTTCTATGTCATTGAATAATAAGGGCATCCAATGGATTTAAAAACTACTTCTAATAGGATATTTTATTTTTGTTTGAAAAATTTAGCTTTCCTCTTTCTTATTCTACCTTAGAAACCCTGGAGGGTTTTCATCAATAAACTAGAAATCTTTGATCAAAGGAAATTTCTAAAAAGCTGTGGAAAATATTTTGATAAAAAGTAAAATTGACCAGAGACTTCCTAAGAAGTGCATATTCAAATTGTTCTTTTGTAAGAGGCATTACCTTACTTTTCCTATAATATGCAAATTGATTAGAGAGCTATTGTGTTTCACCCTGTTTAGTATTTCACTAATCTGGTGAACCAGAGAATGAATAATAAGAATATAATAAATTTATGGAAAGTCAGTTTATATAGAGTATGCCAAATGATAGAGATTATCATTTGCAATGTAGTGAATACCTCATTAGTAACTCTTCAGAAGATTATGAATCTCTTAATGCTTACTTTCCTCATATTTGGCTGCTGGCCTTCTAACAGTCCAGAGACTCCAGCACTAATTATTCCTTATCACCTGTCATCTGGCACTTTGAGCCCTGTCTTCCTTTGTAGTAAAAAAGGAGAGCCTTTTAGGAAATTTTTCTGACAGTGTATACTTAAGAACAGCCATTTACTTCTTCTTTTGTCTTTTTAATAATTGACAGAAAAACTTTGCCACTTTCTCTTTTGCTGTCTTGAGGTGTCAGAGCAAGGTTTGAACGGTCTTTCTCCTGGGATTTATTAAAATAAGTACATCTTTCTACTTATCCTTTCCTGTATCTTCTCTGATGGGTTTCTTTCCCTGTCTCCTTTTTCTCTCTCATAATTCTTACTTCTCCACAATATGTGTCTTGATTTTTCCTCATGAGACTTTCTTTCCCTTTGAGGACACCAAAAAATGTCACACGGCAAGACTTCTATAAACCGGGAGGGATCCAGTACAACTTCAGAAAAATGTAAAACCAACATTACGAAATTCAAGGGTTTTCATAAATACATATTTCACAATAAAATTAAGGTATATGCATAAGAATATTGCTTGTTCATCAGAAAATAAGAGAAGGACAAAGGATATAACAATATTTGTAGAATCTGGAGCAAGAAAGGCTCGATCCCAATTGAGAAGGAGCAGTTTATGGAACTTAAGGCAAGATAGATATATTTAAGTCCATAGGGCCTGATGGGATGCACTTAGGTGTGCCAAGGGAGCTAGCTGATGCCACTGTGAGGCCACTGTTTTGTCTTTGACAGGTACTGATGATCCAGAGAGGTTCCTGAAAACTAGGAGACCAAATGTCACTCCTGTCTTCACAGAGGACAAGAAGGAATTTCAGGCCTGTTAACCTCATGTCAATCCCTGCATGGAAAATGTTTTCAAATATATGGATGACAAGAAGACCATTGGGAGTTGCTTCATGTATAAAAAGGAAGTCATGTTTGGCTAACCTAATAACCTTACGTAATGAGGCAATTAATAAGAGGGCAGTATGGTCACCCTTGGCTTTGGTATGGTGTTTAACACTTTCTCCCACAATATCTTCATAGATAAATTGATAAATTATAGATTAGATAAGTGAGCAGTGACATAGATTGAAAACTAGTTGTGGGCCCAGAGGTTTATGATCAGCAGCACAAAATCCATTTAGGGACAGATCACAAGTAGGCCAGTACTGTTCAGCATCTTCATTAATGAGCTGCATGATGTCACAGAGTGAACCCTCAGCAAGTCTCCAGATGGTACAAAATTAGGAGGGGTTGTTGATATACCACAGGGGTGTGCTGTCATTCAGAGAGTTCTGGACAGGTTGGAGTAGCGGGTGAAAGAAAAAATCTCATTAATTTCAGCAAGAAGATATGAAAAATCCTGCCCCTGGTGAGGAATAACACTATGCATCAGTTAGCATGGAGTCCATGTGTGTGTGTGTGTGCCTGTGTGTCTGTGTGTCTGTGTGTGTGTATGTGTGTGAGCTGGCTGGAAAGCAGCTTTGGAGAAAAAGAACCCATGCTCCTACTGAACAACTTGAAGATGAGTCAGCAGTGTGTCCTCAGGGCAACGAAGGCAAAAAACATCCTGGGCTGCATGAGTGAGTGTCCCAGTTCCAGCCAGGACAGAGGTCTTTCCTGCAGTGGTCAGGGTGGGGCACGGCTAAGACCCAGAGGTTATTTTATAACGTTATTGCCCATGGGTGTGGGGAGGAAGGAGTCTATTCTGGGTTGCCCAGCATGGCAGGGGGAGCAGTTGGGTACTGTCTGGAGTTTCTGTGATGAACAATAACATTCATCTTTTTATTGTACACCCTTTTTTTTAATGTTGTTGCTGTTACTGTTCATTATGTTTTCTATTATTATTCATTGCTGCGTCCAGTAAATTGTTCTTATCTCAACCCATGATCTCTAGCTTTTGTGCCTCCATTTATCCTCTCCAGCCTGCCACAGGGGGAAAGGGAGGGGAGAATGAGTGGGTGGAAGATGGTTTGCAGCATTTCAGTGGAAGCACTAAATTGGGGAATACCATTCCTAAACCACAACAGCAGGAGCATTGCTAGCAGGTCAGACGACGTGATCCTTCCCCTTTACTCAGCAGCAGTGAGACGCATCAGGAGTGCTGGGTCCTGTCCATCATGCAGAAACTGACATAATGTTATAAATTTTTCTGCCTAAAAAAAATAAATCATAATTTCATAGGATTTTTACTGCCACCAGATACCTCACAACATTTTTCCTACATTTTTCCAATAGTTTTATTTATTTAAGTTCTCCATTAAGCTATAAAATTACATTTGCCTTTGAAATTTGTAGTCTTCAGCTATGTATAGATTTTCTGCACACTAAGTTTCATTACTGAGTGGAGCTCCATAATACTAAAGATGACTTTTTTTTAATGGCCCCTATTTTGTACAAGCAAATTGTTCCTTCACTAGGAAGTAACTGACTGTGCCACTATATTACGTATATATTGAGGTAAATGCTTCAATTGTTAAACTACATGAAAAAACTCTGCTTGCAGGATTGTGGAAAAAGGTAACCAAAGTCCACTAAGCTGTTGAATGTAATCCTATGTGTCTGACAATATAGGTAGAGAAGCCTTAACAATTTAATTTTTGTGTACGGTCAAGTGATAAATAACAGACGGTGCAAGAAAAACTGCGCATTCATTTTCCTGTTTTAAAATTTAAAGTATTTCAAGTGAGAATGAAGCATAGAATACCATGGACTGAATCGTTTTCAGTGAAGATCTCAAAAGTGCAGTCTTGCAATAATTTTTTTCTGGAGTTAAACTGTTCTCTCTCTTTCTCTCTTTTTCTCCTTTCACAAATAATCAAGTCCACTTTGGACTATAGTTGTGTAAAAGCAAAGCAAGGGTAAAAGACAACTTTAATCATAGGCTGTTGTTTTGAGAGACAGCTATCAAAGAGGGACAGTAGGAAACACACTGCAAGTGCTACAGTTAATCCTCAGATTAGACCTGTGAACACTGGAGAAGCTACTGGAATTACAAATGGCTCTAAACATCTTTTACTGAGTGCAATTTGGTACCTATACCCATTTGTAGGCAGGTTATTTGATTTATTAAGTAAAAATGCTGATTAATGTCTTGACATGTCTATTTGACACAGTAGAGTGGACCATCCTGTCCTGCTTACCATGAGGTATCTTTGAAGGTTGTACTCTGCAGCAGAAGTCTGAGAAACAATTTAGAAACAAACCCAGACAGATTTAAATCTGAATATGTGGTCAATACACGTAGGGATTCTTCTTCAAAAAGGAACTGCCCACATAATGCGCTAGATAAACTTTATCCTTCCTGAGCCTTGAATCCTGACCCAATATACCTGACTTTCCAAAAGTGACAATTTTTTTGTCCATCTCATTTTCACGAAGAAGGAATGAAATCTCTGAATTGACATCTTTCTAAATTTAGAGCATGATACTTGTATCAAGGACAGTTTGCCAAGATGTAAACCACGAGGTACCCTGTACAGCTGTGGTTTTCTGAACCTGAGTTTGTGAAGTCAGTAACAAGAGCTCTGGGTGCAAGAAGTAGTGTATGAGAAAGCATATTCTCAAATGGAAAGGCACAGGAATAGGGAGGGCTTCCTCCCTTTTTTTTTGCTCCTTGCTGCACAAGTCGAGCTGCATTGGAGTTCCACAAGAGAAGGCTGAAAGCTGTAGATCTCCCAACCTCAGACCTGTCCCTGTGACTACAATCCAACACTTGTTTCCCTGATGCTTTCCCAGAATAATGAATTCTACATTCCTGGCTACACAGCAGCTCAGCCTCAGGAGAATGAACAGTAAGTGCCTCACTCCGAATATTCATGGCACAGTGGTTAGGTCACTCTTGAGGGTGATAGGGAGATGGATTCAGTACCCTGTAAGATGATCAGGGCTGGGAATGCAAACCTCTCATTTTCTCAGTGAACACTCAAACCACCAGACTATTAAGCATAAGACAGCGTCACCTTTACCCAATATCTTTCTCAGAAGAGGGCTAAAATGCACTGGGTCCTGAGTGGATGGAAACACCTAACATCTTCTATTAATTTTCTGTACTCTCAGTGGAAAGACAGACACTTAAAATATGAGTGGATTTCCCTCTGCTGATCTTCAGAGGCACTCTCCTTCTTTCTCCACTATGGTAGGCAAACTCCAGCTCCCTTTTAGGGCCAAACAAGATTTGGTGCATAACATCTAAATTAAGCACGTAAATGAAGTGCACAAGATTATATCCAGGAAAATTAAATCTCTTCAGACATGCCTACTGTGTGAGAAGAGTGACATTTGAACTTATTTTGCCAGAAAACTCTTTGGGGAGTCCTGTGCTGACATGCAAGTACAGCAGCATCACTTTTGACCCTGGCCAATACTGAGCTGTTTTATTTATTTTGCTTGGGTCTTGCTAACTCAGGCATTCCCTGCATCATAGTGCATTGTATGAGAAGCCTGAGGACAGCATTTGATAACAGGAGCTAAGCATTTAATCCATACTTATGTACGCAAGAAGTAATGAGTTATTCAGAGGAAAAGGGCAAGCAGAGCCCTTGTCAACATAATGAATATTTGGGGTACAAATGACCTCTGAAAATCAGGCCATTTATTTTAGGACCTAAAAATAGATTCAGATATTTAATTTTGCATATTCAGGTTGGAAAATTTTGGCTAGAGAGTAAATTAATTGCCTAAGGTCACACAGCAAGTCAATGTATAATGAGAAAGTAATAATGAGTGAAGAAAAAAAGGTATTTTTAATCTCTGTGGATTTATTGAATCCCAAAACTCTTTTAATAAAACTAAAAGTGTTCTTGACTACACCTCAGTATTTTCTTTAATTGGGGCTTAGTATTATTATTTAAATGCCTTTTTTTTTAAAATGAAAACAGTATTTTTCTACATGTTTAACCCTGATTGGTGGTATCTTCTTATTGCTATGAAAACAAAAGTCTCGGTCAAACCTTCAACAGCAGATATTTCGTTGCATAGGTATTTAATGAATGAGATATTTGATTACAAAGGGATAAGTAACCCCTCTGTAGCCTGCAATTAACATTTAACTTGATATGGTCAATAAGCCAAATGAAGGGAGAGTAAACTGAATGAAAAGGGCTTTTCTCTCATTAGGAGTTCATCACACACGTATGCCAGCAAAGTACACTGTTGTGATTGGCGATTTTGTTTGCAGGTTTGTAAAAAGCTAAGCTTTCATCAGGTCCAAAAGAAATAAAAGCACCCACTCACACTTTGAAGAAAAACAATATTTTAAACCATTCAGATTCTAAGTGTGAGAACATAATTTATAATGGCCAAGTGCATTATTAGGTAATAATGGTATCTCAGGAAGTTAGTCACTCTGTTCCTGCTAAAATCCTGTGAGACTGGAGCACCTAATTCCCTCACATGATTTCTAGTTTTAATGAGCTCTTGCTTACACACAGACACAGCAAATGGTATCTGCTATATTCTTTTCATGCAAATATAAGCTAAACCCTTAGTGATATACTGTGATTCAAAATATATAAAATATCTATCTAAAGCAGTTATGCAGTTCAAAGTCAGCTTCACTGTGTCTTTTTCCAGGTGCACAAAACTTCTCAAAGCTGTTTATCACAAACACAGCAATAAAGTGAGAACAGTCCCCACGTTAAGGTTTGAGGCTTGGGAAATACATGCTGAATTTTTTTTTACTGCTGCCAGTTTCCCGCATTTCCTTGGCCATATCAGTTATATCATGACATTAAAGACCACACACTTTCTTCATTTGAAAGGGAAATTTAAGTTTGCAAAATTAACTTTGGATTTTCCGGCTGTGAAAACAATTCTAAAAGAAAAGGAACACAGACTAAAGCCCAAACTGCTAATTTCATAAAACTCTAGCTAACAGTATTAGGTAAAGGAGGAATAATACATGTCATAATTCTGCTATCTAGTATTCTGTAACTAGGGTTTTTTTCGAATTCATCTCCCTGATCCTTTTCTCTGTATTTTTTTACCAATTAAATATTTTCAAAATTTTTTCTTCTTTGTTGCAGGACTCTCCAGGATCAATTCTAGTACTGGGAAGTGATTGGAATTGTGCTGTGGTAAGAGATCAGTTTACATACTTGACCTTCCCTGCAAAAGTTATGCAAATAATGCATACTAATCATTGTCTAAATATTTAAACATTATATATACTGAAGGGAAAGTACCTGAACTGCTACTTCTTGTTATTGTTCACTATAACTGGACTTTTCCTTAAGGCCATGAGGAGATCTAACAGGTGACCTAGGGGCAGGCTTCACTAGCTAAATCAACAGCTGTGTGCTGTTGATCTATGTTGAATTTTGTTTGTGGCATAAATTACTGTGTCCCATATGGAGACATGAAAATGGATTCATTTTACATAAAAATTAGAAAAAAATTCCACATGATGGATTTTCTTATGTTCTTAAAAACAACATAAGTTCAGAAGGAAATAGGTCAACTACTTATAGTGGTATTTAATGTTAAGAGAATGTGTGATTGCAATATAATAGTAAGTACAATATAAATTTAATATTTTATTTTGCTACTTATATTTTAACAAAATATAAACAAGCATCTACAGGAGGCTATCAAATTGCAAAGCATTTTTGGTGTCATTGTCAGTGAGGGATTCTACTTTTATTGCTTTTGATTATTTTAAGGTAAAATTTGTGCTATAAAGCAAATAAAATAATAAAAGAGTTGTGGTTTTTTGCTGCTTGTCACCACTGCCAACTAAATCTGGAACATGAAAATGAAGATACAAGGCTTTTTTTTTTTTTTTTCCCTGTTCATATTCCGCCCCTGACAATAAATATTCTGAAGGGCAAAGTCAGTCTTAAATTACAGTATCGGTTTTCTTCTGTTTTATGAATTCTACTTTGGGTTTCTAGTGTAAATCTGTGCCTTCAATGGTACAACACAGATGTATGCATCTAGGAGCAGAATTTGTACGCTCGGGCTGAAGAGTGAACCTGTCACAGGAATTTGATGCTGTGGATTGATGTGTTAAAAAAATCCAAACCTTTCTTAGAGTTCTCTGCTTCTGTAGGACTGTCACTGGTAAAAAATAAAAGCTAGTCTGTGTCAGTAAATGGATATTATACTTAATACACACAGGAAAAGTCAGTGTGATGAATAAAATTGGGGCATTTTTAGTTGGACACATTAGTGTTGCAGTTTAGGCTTTCAACTCCATATGGGTCAGTAGTAGTAATTAGTTCTATTCCATTACATTCTTATACTGGTTTGTTCACAATAATACCTGAGTGCATAATATACGTACTGCATGGTGGAACGAGATAAACATTGTGGTGGTGTTTTTTATTTCACAGCTTAAGATTACTGCATGCAGTGAATATGCCATTGCTGTCTTTGCTTTTAACCATATTACTATTAAAAGAATGTATAGACACATTGAGCCGAGATCCAGTTTCAATCAGACAATACAGGATGAAGAAGCATACTTTGTACTCAGTGAGGATGTAGGGGAGACCTCTAATTGCTCTCAGTTTCTGTGAGGGTACATGGTTTCAAGACAGCTTCCAAAAAACTTTGTTTCCTCCTTAGACAAATTTCACCCTCCCTGGGTCTGTGCTGGAAAGACACAGTTCTCAGCTATTGTCTCCATAACAAGAGCTTAGTTAATCTTCTAACCAGACTGGTTCCAGATCATTGAGTGCCTGAGAGAGATATGGTCTGTGGCATGGACCATGATTGAAACGAGAGGCAGCTTTAGGCAGTGAGGCAATCAGGGGTAAATTCAAGCAAATGGAGTTTGCCCACATTCACTGTCAGCAATATAGACTTTACCCACTTCTTGCTGCCTCACCTGAAAGACAAAACAAACCGATGAGATTGCCCCATTTCACTACAGACTTCAGTCTTGTTCTATTGGGCAAAAGCCAGAGGCCTCAGTGGAAAACAAATGACAGCTTCGCTGATAAAATTACAAATTAGAAAATTATCCCTCTCTACACCCTGCAGCTCCTTTTTCCTTTTCTGTATTTTTCTTCCTTTTTTCTATGCAATCAACAACAGCACCAAAGGCTAGTAACACACTGGTTTACAAAGATCACTGCAAGCTGGCTATCTCTACAGTAAAGTGGAGTATGCTGCAGGCATACCCGGCTGACTGGTCCATGCTCCACAATTTGTCCAGTTCACATCATGGGGTGGCAATGGCTCTGCTGCAATCAAGGTGAAGAGGGAACTGAACAGAGCTAAAACATTTCAATTTACATAGTACTTTTTCTTATTATTACACCAAAAATATTAACTGTCATGTGACTTTGAAATTAATTAAAAGTTTGTGTTTACCCAGGATGTCAATATCTCAAAATGCTTAATATTTGTTCTTCATTTAGGGCATTGTCAGTTTCACCATCACGGCATGGTGCACAAAAAAGTCTTTAAATATTACATTTCATAGTGTCATGCAAGGGCAACTCATTGCCATAATTTAAGGTTTGCCACCTGCAGTAAAAGAACTGAGTTGTCTATAAATATTTTAGAAGACAGAGGTAAAAGCACAAATACTAATAAGTATTATACAAATAAAGAACAGGTAAAAAGGAAGACAAAAAATGTAAAGGATATGTAGGAGAGGAAGAATGGAGAGCCATGGCGGGAGCAAAATGAAACTCTGGCTAATTTAAAATAGCTATCATACACTTGGTGATTGTAAGTTATGGAATGGAAGGAGCTGATCACTACTAGAGTTCATTAGAAAGAGAAATATGCCATTCCCTTGCTTTGTAATCTTTGTTACATGCAATGACCTGCTTCCAGTCTTCTTCCTTAGTCTCTTGACTCACAGCCCTTTGAATAATTACCCTGCAGGGTTCCAAGTCCACCTGCTTCTCCACTACAACAGCGGTTTGAGACTCTCAGGAGTCTTGAGACTGTAGTGCCTCTGAAAATGATCAGTATCTCTCTTGCTCGTTCACTCAAATACTACAAACCTCTTCACTTCTTCCTGTAGCTCCTTCACCTGCCGACACAGATCTTCAACCACAGCACACCTTCTGCAAAGTAACTGTTTGTCTGTCCCAGACTCATGAATAGACCTCAGGCACTCTTGGCAACCTGTGACCTGCAGAGCTGTGTTTGCTGTCAGCGGGTCTGGCAGACTGGAGGCCTCTGACACAAAGACTCCTCCAGCTACCAGGAATCGAGCTTTACAGTGTGTCAACACCATATCCAAGGAAACTTAAATTAGCATGTCAATAAGGCTGGGGTTGAAAGAATCTCTTTGTTCTTCCTTACCAGCTATTGAGTCCATTTGCTGTCTCTTTTGACTACTCCTGGATGGTCAGGGAGGAGCCCTTTCTGCTTGTCCTTCCTGTGTGATCTGCTGTTCGGACCGCTGTGACATCCTCACTGCTGTGACACCCTCACTGCTGTGACACCCTCACTGCTGTGACACCCTCACTGCCATGCCATGCCCCTGTTTCCCTCTTCCTATTTGCTGTAGTCTGGGTAGCTCAAGCTCCCTGAAGCCATTTGAATTTCCCTCCTGGCACTGCTCCCTTCTCTCTCAATTGGCTGCCAAGGTCTTTCAGGTCATGGGGATGCTGGTTGGGTGCTTCTGGACTCAGGAACCCCCCGGTACAGCTGGATCTCATCCCCTGAGCCTCCCCTCACTCATGGCTGCCCAAAAGGAGCAAGCAAGCAGGTGACACTAGAGAATCCAGGCATTCAGTCCAAACAATTCAGGTCTGGCTTTTCAGACAACTCAAATCCATCTACATGTGTTCAAGACAATGTTGGCTTCTCTAGGACCTCTGCTATCTACTCATCAAAACCAAGATGGTTCAGGTACTGCTGTGCAAGGGCAATTAGCAGTTGACAGAGAGCTCTGTGAGCCTCTAAGGATCTTTGACCCAAATATTTGTCCAGCTGGGTCTCATGTGGGAGCTATGTGACGACACATTCTCCTGTGTGAGTGCTCATACTTTCTGGTTCAACCAACTTGGAAAACAAACAGAAATTGCTCTCAAGACAGCTACCCTTGGTTTCTACCATGATCTTAACCCTTGTCCTCATATCCTGGAGCTGATGCAAAAACTTTTAGCTCTGCCTTAAATGTTGTAAGAAATGAAAGGTTTATGTATTTCTGAGAAGAGCAAGACACATGCTCATCTTTCCTAGCCCCAGTGAGCCTATTCAGATTTGCTGCCCTGCAGTAGTGAAGCACACAGCTCTCATGGAACGCTAAAAGGTATTTGACAAGCTGCATGTCTGTTAAGTCCATCATTTTAAACACTTTTTATACTCACTTTTAATGTCATATACTTCTCTTAGTAAAGGGTACATATACTTTAATATTAGCTTTTGTATCACTTGAGCAAAATAAACAAAGTAAAGACAGTGAATTGGATGCAGAGCAATACACTAAAGGCAGTAAAGTATGTACTATTTGATATTATTTAATATTTATACTATTTGATAACAGCTATTTCCTCCACAGGAAATGTGAATAAGGAAACCAATGATAACATCCACTGCACTACAGGAGAAGGCTTTCAGTACAGTTTATAAATCATATTGTGCTGTTCGGGGAGCCCTAAAGGTACTATATTGAAAGCCCATAATGCATTAGAAGCCTTTCAGTTTTATACATTTAATGTTTTTCCTTGGTCTGCTCTGATGTGGAAAATAGGAAGCACAAGCTTACTCATTTTGAATGTTTCTAGACTATGATTCTATTGCTAAAGGTACAATTTTATTGTTTTGTTCACAATACAGGACAAATATGTTCAATGAAAGTCAGTAAAGTAACAACCAGCCATTCAGCCATCATGTATTTTGATAGAAGCACACCTAGTGTTCAAGAAATATGGTTCTGTCCAGTTGGTTAGGGATGTCATATTGCTTGTTTCCTGGATCTTTGTATGTCTTACCCCAGCAAACAGATATGAAAGTAAAAGGAAGAGATTAAAAAAAGCAAATTGATGATGCAGAACAGGGAGAAATAATACAGAAAACTGGAACTAACAGAGAAAGTTTGCTTCATACTGAATTTGTGCCATTTTAAGTTTCAGTTTTTTAACCCATAGTATTGGTCTCTTCAAAGGAGTGAAATACTTTATCTTCTTGACAGAACAAATTGAGTGGAAAATTACATAAACCCCTCAGCAGATGTTCTTTCCCACATTGTTTGGGAATTTATCCCCGTTACACAGTTCTTCTAAGGCCCATGCCAAGCTGAATGGGGACATTAGCAAACTTGAAGATATGTTTAGGTGAGCAGTGTGCAAATACTCCCTTACCATCTCCTTATTATTTTTCAGTGCCAGTTAACTTCACCATGATATTCTAATATTGTCTAATATTTTTCCATCAAGAATATTTCTGTGTAGGTGCTAGACATATTATATCTCCATTGCAAATCCAATAAATGAGAACCTGCTTTTTTTTTTTCACTGAAGCAAAAGCCAAAGTCCAGACCTCTATAAATTCAGTTTGCTATAATGAATGGGTCTTGGAGTCAAAGCTGTCAGGCAACAAACAACAGGAAAAAATAACCCAATTCCAGTTCCTACTGCCTGCAACATATCTATAGCTGCATAGCATACTAATTTCTGCAAATCAGATGGTATCTTCAAAATTATAATGCACACCAGCGGGTTAAGCATCTGTATAACAATAAGATTTGTCATCCATCATTCAGTGAACATCATAAGGCAGCTTACTGTCATCTAGTGCCAAGTGACATCTATCTAGATTGTCTGCCTGTCCATCTGACTTTAAACTTTGCTGCAATCTTTGATCAAGTTCTTTTATTTTTTAATTATTGTTCCTAATTTTTTAATGTTCTAGTAAAGCATGCACAAAGTTTGTGAATGAAAACCACACATGTTATTATAACAATGCACAATGAAAATCTATTCAATAAATATCCATTATTCCTGTTTATTCATTAAAAAATGTAGTGAGTTTCACCAAGAAAGTCCCAGCAGAATAACAAGAGAGATTTACAGCCTGAGCTGAGGAAGATACATCTGCAGCTGAGAAGTGCATGAAGAGATACACAGGATTCTGGGGATAAATCAACAATTCCATGCTCTGGGGTGCATTCACAAAGAAATTAAAGACTACCTGCAGAGAAAAATGTCTCAGCTGTTTTCCCTGTATTTCCTTGCTCCTAAAAATACATTGTGAATTGGGACAGTGGAAAAAGAGACTGAAGAATTACAACAATAGATGAATGGTAGTGGAAGTTTTCTCCACTGGGATTAATTAATTAGTCTTCCTTGGCCTAGGAAGAATGGCATAAAGCAGATTCATTGGATCTGAGAATTGGACAGAGCCTGATGTTTTTAAATAGAAGCAGCAATTTACACAGGAGAATACTCAGGAGAAATGTGAATTCCTTTTATAACAGATAAATGTTGTTTCTGATGTTTCCAGAAACAGGCCTAAAGGAGATGATTTTGTAAATGAAACATTATTGCACTGATTAGTGGCTACTCTTAAATGATTCCTTTAATACTATCTGGAAGAGGTGAGACTGACACGTTGCCACGTTGTTGCAAAAAACAATAACACAACATGAAAAGGGCATTTTCAGTGGTATTAGGATGAATCCAGGGAAGAAGAAATAAATTTCTGTTTAACTAAGTAAGAAAAGTTATCATGATTAAATCTGATATTATAGAGAGAAACACGAAAGACAAATACTATGTTAAAAGGGGTAGCAAAAGGAAATATGTAAATCACTATGCTCAGAGATCTCAGACCTTACTGTGATTATTGCTCTGAGTTTTTCCTGCATAACTCTATGGAACATTATTCTCTTGTAGAGCCTAGCTAAAAGGAGCTGTGTTGATATACCTCTGTTCTTCTCATGGTGGTTGCAAAAAGTTAGCCCTTCAGTGGTGGATCTCATATGAGAGTTTTTAATTTTCCCATCCCAGTTTCTCAGTGACTCAACCCATGAGGACGACAGCCCCTCTGTTGCTCTGGTTCATCCAGGAGGCCAGTGCCTCCATGAGAAACAGTGCTGGAGGCTTACAATACAATCACTGAACAGTCCCAGACGTGGTTAAACTGGCTCATGTGGATGCATTCAAACCATTTTTAGTAGGCATATACTCAAATGAATATCTCACTGACTGCCAGTCTGGAGGTCCTAGATTGTTATGATACAGCCTCTACCGTAAGACCAAGGGGCTCTAAAAGAATAAGGAGGATGTGGCAATCTTTTGCTACAATCTTCCCTATTCATAAAGCTAAAGAAGTCAAAAATGAAATTTGAAAAACTATGGTAGAGGTTTGCTAACATCTCACATTCAACTCAATTGACAAAATAGCAATAGTTGACAGGCAAATTTGGATGATGCTGCTCTCTCTTCATTAACAGATGTTAATTAGAGTCTTCTTTTTACGTCCTTTCCTATTTGTGCACTAAAGTTGGATCCACAAAAGCACTTGTGTTGAGGACTGCTCCTTTGGCTTTCCAAATACAGCTGTATGTCTTCCTCACTCCAAGCTGAACAACCAATTGAGTTTGATGCTAGGGTCAGCATAAAACATATGGGAAGGTTTAGACTCTGGGAGACAATGGAGCACATGCCAAGAGATGCCTGCAGTAATGGATAGAAGATGTCACAGGAACAGTGTGGCATACATCCTGGTATGCTAAGGTTGCAGAAGGTGGCACAATTCTTTATCCATCTTTCAGTGTTTTAAGCTATTTCTGTAAACTTTATAATCAGTGTTAAATATGAGAAGATATGCTTCCCGATAATTCCCTAATTCCTAAACCAGGGACACTAGGCTATATGGACATGCTGCATGTAGCCTTTGCCCGGACCACTGAGAAGATTTTCTGAAAGATTGGATGGCTTCCCCAATGGTACTTTAAAGGTTTTTATTCAACACTTTCAGATACCAGTTTAGCAGTCCAAGTAGGGAATTAGTTTGGATTTCCACACTGAAATAATTTCATGGACTTAAAGGATCTTACTGAATTCTTTGAAATCCAGGACCTAAGATGTGTAAGGAGAATGTCTATGTTTCTATCCTACGTTATTGTGTTTTTAAGTTTGGACATGGAAAGAATGAGATAAACTCCAAAAACCTTATGACAAAAAGTAATATTTGACTTTGGCCTGAAGCCTTCATCTCTGTCACAGCACAGAATTTCTATTGGCAAAGCTACAAAAAAGAAAAAAAAATCCAAATAATAAATAAATAAAATGTGTACAGGTGAATTTTGACTAGATATTATACAGTTCCTGAAATGAAAACAATAAAAAAAATAATTACATATAATCTATGTATTAGATACTCAAATGGTAGAACTGCATTCTTCCAAAAAGATGCCAATTTTCATGACCTACCCTTCTTTTTCTTTCTCTTTCTTTCTTTCTTTCTTTCTTTCTTTCTTTCTTTCTTTCTTTCTTTCTTTCTTTCTTTCTTTCTTTCTTTCTTTCTTTCTTTCTTTCTTTCTTTCTTTCTTTCTTTCTTTCTTTCTTTCTTTCTTTCTTTCTTTCTTTCTTTCTTTCTTTCTCTTTCTCCTTTGTTCTCTCTCTCTCTCTCTTTCTATCTTCTCTTTCTTCTCTTTCTTCTCTTGTCTTCTTTTTCTTTTAAACTAGATCTTAGTCTAGCCAAGGAATAGAGGGATCCTAGACTTTAATGTGAAAATACTCATAGAGGACAAGGTTTTCAAAATATATACGTCAAATTTAAAATATATTTAGATCTCTTTGAAATGTAAATCTGGCAAAGACAACATTCTTTTAAAATTGGCTCTAAGTCATATAGATATGTTTTGAGAGTTTTGCTTACTCTATCTATTCCATAATAAGCAGTCATTTTTTTTTTCTTGCTTTATTATTCAGCATCCCTGAGGCTAGAAGATTATATGCAAACAATATTAATAGCATAATTTCTTTCTATATTTCCTACACAGTCTGTCAATAAATCAGGTTTCAATAAATCCCAATCCTGTATGATAAGACAATGTTTGTGATGTTTCCAGTTGCATTTTGGATATATATTATAAAATACATGTAGCATGCAGCATTGGAAAAGAGTTTTGGTATATTAAAAGAAACAAAAATTCTATCCTATTAATCTGGGGAAAAATTCATAGTTCAATAAACTTTAATATGGGCTTAATAGAGACAGAAACTCAAACTCAATAGTGTATTTTTTCAGATAGGGTCCAGATGATGCATATCTGTAGATAACTTTTGTTTTACCTACTATGAATACTACATGACCTTTCTTGCTTATCTGCTTCTGTGCAGTAGCATCCTTAAAACATCCCTTGACAGCTAATTGTTTGAACTCCCTCTAGACCTCTCTGTAATAAAACGCAATAACATCCTGTGGGACATTTGTTTTATCAGCAGCCCTTTAGCTAACACTCAGGATGAAATCCTCAGCTGACTGTCTGTTGCAATCATAAGACTTTTTCCAGGCACTGATAGAGGAATAGAAACCTATCTGGTCAGCACACTGCCTTTGTCTAGCAGCTCCACAACTACTACAGGATGTATAGTTTTGGAATGCCTACTGAGGCCAATGACAGCCACTTAGTTTAATCCCTCATCTGATAACCACACCTCTTAAGTACTATAGTCTTCTGGCAACCTTGGATTGTTTCTCTGAAATCTTCAAAGAGGAACCTGCATTTATAATCTGCATTCAGCTGTGGGAGCGGGTACTACAAAGTTATGAACCTGCCCTCACCATTAATACTATTAATGGTCTTCAGTAAATTAAGTTTCCTGTCTTAGAAAGCTGTGTTTGGGAGATATTTTTTAACAGCTGACAGTTCATTGCAGAAAGAGATATCTTATATCAATTGACTTTGATGGTTGAGCTGCTGGAAGGATAACTGCAATCCAGTTGTTGTATTCTGCACAGTAACATCTTTGACCACTACTGCTAGATTCAAAAATTTGCATTACAGAACTGCTGCTATAGCCCCATCAGGTGATGCTCCAAAGTAGGATTTGCTGAATAGGTCTGGTGGTGAATGTCTCAGATAACCAACTTGTGTAGTGGGCAGCACGGTATATTAGCTCTCTCAGGACACAGTTCATGATATCCTGAAGTAGGTGTCTGAAACAGGGAAGATAAATTACACCTTCACTGAGTGTGCAGGGAGTCCAGGCTGATTAGTTTAAATGTTGATGTCTCAATTGCAGCTTCGCAGAGATAGCAGAGAGGAGTCACACAAAAGGAATGCCTCTACTGGAGTACTTATGCCACCTCTAATATAATGCAAACATGCAGAATTATCTTCTGTTTATACAGTTCTATCTACATCATGAATGTTACCATAGCCATTTTACCTGGAAACTACATTTTTATATCCTACTTGTTATAACTATCCTAATAAACATTGCAGTGATTTTAGGCCTGGTTTCCTTGTGAGATGTAATCAATGAGGATATTTTGAAAATAAAGAGCAGCACTTTTTATGGAACTTCAAAATGAGCATATTCTTTGGTTCAGGACAGAAAAAACTATATCAATCTGTCAAAAAAAGGCATGGTTCCTATGTTTATAAAGTTGCTAATTACTTTTGAACTATGACTAAATATTAATAATAACATTTTAAAAGAAAAATGAAAAGGGAAAGAAAGAGAAAAGTCTGAAGGCAGAAAAATAAATCAGTGAACAGCCATCTACCACTCATGTCATTCTAGGAAACAGTTGATAAGCAAACACTCATATTGTCAATAAATACTCAGGAGTGTCTCAGCCCAAACCTGTCAAAATATATTTTGGTTGTTATTAACTCTTTCTATTTCCACCATTTCATAAGACTCTTTATCTCCCATCTACAGGAGATAAATCCAAGCTAAGGGTGTGAAATTTCATTCATATTTCATTGGTTATAGCAGGTGGGTACATTTGTTCTACACTTTGAGAGCATACAGAGTTAGAAAAGATTCCTACCAACTTCAGGTTTGCCTACACCTGAACATGTCAAAATCAGTTACTGAGGCCTGACTTTCATACCAGACTTAAAAAACAAGTGAAATTATTTCCTAGGAAGTATATATAATTCCAGTTTTGCCAGTAATGCCATGCGAACCGAAGTATTGAACCAGATCAGTTGTTCCTCTAATCCAGGAACAGCACTAACTGTGAGTAATTCCGGTTTCTTCAAAGTGAAGACTCAAGAAACACTGTGGTGAGCCCCTACTTAATTATCTGTCTGATGAATGGCTCTGTTTCCCTCCTGAACCACAAAATATTACAATGTTTTCCAAAAGAGTTGCATTAGTTGTGCTTTAACACTTTTCATTATAGAGCTGTATGTTATTTTGTCCATACAGGTATTTAATCCTTTCAAGGATACACTCGTGACAGTGAGTTGTATAGAATTTTTTTTTTTTTCCAAAATACACAATTTGATCCATTCTGGCTTTTCTTCCCTGCCATCTCAATGATTGCCAGCTATTTCTGTATTCCGAGGAAATGCAGACAGGATTTTACAAAATATCTATTAGTATGTCATAAAAAGACAACAAAATTTTCTTTGTTCCAGTGTTATTTAAACTACATAATTTACTATTCTTATTTACTCTTCCAACACAGTCTCCATTTTTTCAGACCCAGAAGAGAACTCCCAGTAAGTGCCATCATTTGGGAAGAGATTTCCACTAAATTAAAGGAAAAAAAAAGTAGTGAATTTGAAGGAAAATAAGAGTTGTTTTTTTCCATATTCTGAATGTCTTCAGTAAGAAATACATAGAAATTTGAAGAGAAAAAAAGATGTTAACACATGACAGATAATACTGAAAGTATGCAACTGTGGTGAGATCTATCCTATCTGCCCTAAATGTCAGACTCTTTTCTTTGCTTTTGAAGAATGAGGTGGTGGAGAGACAGGAACTTGGTCTATCCAGGAAGTCAGTAGGGATCTATCTTTTAGGAGCAGCAATAACAAGAGATGGGGTCCTGTGGCATTCCGTAGAAATTACAGGGACAACAGCATGTTCTCCTTTCCCTTTGCACACGCAGATGTGAAGAGGAACTAGGAATCTTTCAATTCAGAGCTTAACTCATCTGGCCAAACCCATACATACAGAGAGAATATTCTGAATTACAGGGCCACACTTATCCAGCTCTTAGGTGAGTGGCCTCCAACTTTGGCATTATGAGCACCATACTCTAACCAACAGAGCTAAACTCAGGGTCAACTCTAGGACTATGTGTCTGGGTGGATTGTCAGGCTCTTCATCTTTTCTTCTACGTCGAACAAGACACGTTGGCTTAGATGGGGGGAAGGGGTAAAATAGTGAAATAAGTGGAGAATATAATTTGGAGCAGAAAAGTTTCCACATAGGGAAAAGTAAGCAAATACCACATACTAAACTACACTAGAAAGTAGTCATGTAATGTCTGGTGAGGGATGTTGACCTTGGATTACATCCTTACAGGCCTTCACGAAGAGACATGCTCACACTGTTACATTGAAAGTCAGCACCATGCCCCTCACTGTGGCTGGTGTGTTTGTGCTTGAGCTCAGTGATTGGTAGGAAGTGCAAGCTGAGGCTTATCACAGTTGTGACAGTATTATTTTTGGACCCTGAGCGCAAGCAAACTGCACTTGTAAAGTGTATTATTTCAATGTGTTCGGGTTTCCTAAAAAACACTTCACGTTAACCCAAGAGAAAACAGGGGTTTTTTCTGAATTTTTGTGACACCAGAAGGCAAAAGAGAGTACAGTGACTTGAGCTGCACTTTCCATAAGCCCTTATACAATTAGGTCATTAATTAGAAATTAACCATTTTGAAGGAGTTGGAAATTGAATAAAAGACTACCAAATAAAATTAAATAACTTAATTTATATTTTCACAAGAGGAAACATTTATCTTTATTTTGCTTAACTCTTTCAGAAATGTTGGCATTTCAGAACTTAAAACTTTCATCAAAAAAAACCTTCTCAAAGCAAATTCTTAATCAAAATTCTCTTGCTATATTTTATTCTATAGGTTCTATACATTTTGTTTTGCTTTTGGCTTCACTAAAATGATTCAACTTTCATAAATCTTCTGAGGAAAGGAATTTAATTTAAAAAAAAAAAACTATTTTTTTCCAACTGACTCACAGCCTAGGACTATGAAAACAGTGATAATCCTGGAAGTGAATATTACTCTCTCAGTGTGCTTCTATAAGTCCATGGTGCAGAGCCCTGACAGCACAACTGTGTACTGCAGTCAGGGCAAAACCAAGGGCTGAAACATCTGTGGCAGCAGAAATCTCTAAAGTTCCTAGAGCACCTACGCTTAGACCAACAGCACAGCATGTGGTATGGCTTTATTGTACTTTGTTGTACTTATAAAGGGCTTATTTGTCTGCTACAGATCCATCACACAGAAACCCTTTGCCAGGGTGGTACTGAGGTAAAGTGCCGCTACTGTAAACTTGAGATCAGAATGTGGGAGATAGGTTCAAATGAAAAAAAATCCTGGGGAGGAAGGACTGTGCTACTCAATCACTCTCAAGGACCTGTCAGTGGTGATCATGGAGCCTGCAGGAATCCGACTGACCTGAACAAAAGACTGGCATCCAGAGAAAGAGGAGAAGGAGAAGGCAGTGCCTCCAGAGCCAAGCATAGACTGAGTCCGAAAGAGGTGGAGCTTCAGTGGTGAGTGAAACCTGATGAACTGTTCTTTGGTAGATGGTTTGCTATGTCACTGTGATTTTAGTAGCTGGTTTCAGCAAAATGGAGCAAGAAGCTTGAAACTCAACCCTGTAGGAAAACCTAAGTTGATCTTGAAAGCTCTGGCTACACCAAACTTGCCCAGTCACAGTGCTTTCCTACCACGTCATAGGTTATTCCAGTGCAGAAGAACCAAAAAATAAAATCTTCTGCCTTGAACTATCCTTATCCTGAATGGTCCTCATTTGCAGAAGAGTCATTGAGGCAGAGGATGAACCACAATCAGACACAGACTTACTAGGTGATCTGAGAAAAAATTTCTAACTGCAGTACCTAGTCCTATGAATATTTCTGGACACTTCAGACAACACAATCTAGCAGCAAGGGAGGTTTGCTTTTGCACTTATTATCATGCACACCATGCATTTAGTCAAGTGCATGAAGCTATCTGATTGTAGTTAGAAATTTTTTGATAGTTTTCCCTTCAGGGTCGTGGGAGCCATAATATCCCATCCTCTGGTACGGGATGTAGTTGTAATGGTGTATTCACCTCTCTTCCCTACAAGAAATGGAACTTCATCTACTTTTGAGCTGACTGACTACAAAGGTCTTAGAACTATTCCTGTTTCTCATAGGTATACTTTCTGGATGTGTGCTGTGTCATCCAGACATGGAGTTTCTCATATTTCAAAAGGGTGCTGGAAGGCACACTTCTTTCACAAGGCTTGCTGAGAAATAATATCATCAGAATTGTTGCTACTGCATATAGCTGCTATATCTGTGAAACAGCTGGACCTTCTGGCATCCTGGATCTCCTTTTCTGCACAGTCAGAAAGGGTACCAGAAGGTATGGGGAACTGTCAGATGCAGAGGAGCAGGACTAATCAGTAGCAACTCAACATCAGACCCTATGTTTTTCTTATATTAGCACGGAGTGGGCAAAGTGAAATTCTGCTATGAGGGCAATGATGACTTCTATGAATGTTGCAGACATCAAAAGCATTTATCAAGAACATGTTTTCTCATACAGAAGTTGAAAAAATGTGCCTTGATTTCTAATCTTCCTGATTTTGAGTCACTTGGTAGTGGTCAGATATTAATGACCTTGTTTTCCTTTACCAGGACTGATTAGGAGAGGAACTACCAGTATGTTTTTTTTCTCTCTGCCATTGTTTTACTCAGGAGCAATATAAACACCTAAATGAGACTGTCATGACTGAAGGAGAATTAAGCATACTAATCTGCTCTCCAAGTCAGCCATTAATACACTATATATCCTGTCTTCACTTTCATATTCATTACTTCTTTAATGAAAAAAAAAGATATTTTAATGGTCAAAAAATTCTAAATGATTAATGGCACATCAGTTAATGACATTTTAAAAGTATTTCAGGCTGGAAATGTGACACTACAATCATTAAAAATCAGATTCAATTTCCAAAGGTCCTAATCTTAAGCTTTATACTGCTGGCAGAAACATAAAATGGTATCCCGTAAGTGCGGGTGCTTCTGCATGATGGAAAAGCTCAGGAGTTTTGTGAGCACTGCCAGAAAATAATGTGTTCTCGGAAATTCTGGAAGTTGAGCAGGAAGATAACTGATGAGGATATGACAGTGCAAATGAACAAATTGTTCAGTATAGAGGAATGCTTAATATAGAGGAATCTTTTTTCTTTGAGACATTGTTTGGGGTCCAAGAGTAGCATAATGGCTCCAAATGGATAAAAACAACAGTAAATCCCATTCTCATGCATTATGCATAAGCTCTCACTATTGGAGTTTACACCACCATCTGGTGTTTAATTATTCCCACTTTACACCACACGGTGGTGTGGATCTAATGAAATGAATATGTACATTATAATAATTTGGTGCATAGATTCTGGTTTGCTAATTATTAGGTGCCAGGCATCCTTTTCTAAAGCAGAAAGTTGAAATTCATTCTAAAACATAAACATTTCTGTAGGCTTTCACTGGCAAATACAATGACAATTAATTGTTCCATTCTCTAAAGATCCATTATTCCTATATGGCTGGTTGAGTTTCTCTAACATCTGTACAACATAAATTAATTATACGGAAGTGTCAGAATTGCTATTCTTACACACTGTCAGTATTGTTCGAAAGGACCTTTTCTATAATGTTGGTAGTTTAAAAAAGTTACACATATATACACACACACACACACACACCCCCCTTGGTATTGAAGGACTCTCACCTTGCTTGCTGACACAGTGGCTGTCTCTATATACACAGTTTTGTTCTGTGTCCAGGTTATTATTTTTCCACATTATCACCTGTAGGCCATTAGATTTCAATCTGTCATCAGTGTATCTGAAACCAATATCCTGTGTTATTAAATTAGTTAGGATGGTAGTTTCTACCTGGCACTGAGCCCTGCTGTGAATAGTGCGAGTCCTCAGCAAGTGCAGTGTTCCCAATGCTCCCAGAAAGGATACTGGAAATTGACCGGGTCCCCCATTAACAAATAATACTGTCCACATATTTTTCTGTAAGTGAATGCTTCTATAAACTAAGATGCAATGTATGGAAAGTCATCAGGGATTTTCTGTAATAATCACCAAGAACACTTGGAAGGCTTTAACAGTATGTTCCAGTGTCGCTTTTCTACCAGATGATGATGGTTATCTGGTAAGACAATGCTGTTAAGGGATATTCAGATAACCACTGCACCCAATACTGTAATCCTTCCTCACAACTCACAAATTTTAGCTTATTTTCTGTTTTAATACACTTTTTAACTCAGCAATTTTTCAACTTATGAGCAAACTCACAAAGTTGGTTATTATACACAGTATGAAAAACATGTCTAAAAGCTGCAAATGATTATATTTGAAGATATATTTGAGAAACTAAAGCAAAGCAGGATAGCAAGAGACTCTGAGAGCCTAGAACAAATGCATTTTGATGTAGTGTTGTAGTTGTTTTCTCTCAACCTTTGAAATTTTTCCTATTAGTTTTACCTCTATTTTTCCTTGGTCTGTTTCAATAATCTTAAAAAAATTAAGAAAGCGAAAAAGAAGAACTCCTACTATTCACATAATTTTCCGTGAAGACTAAAACCTGTTTCATATTACCTTGACAATTCAAACGAACCCATCTTCCTCCTGTTCATGAAAACTTTGATAGCACATATTAATTTGCAGTCAATGCTTATTAGAAAAGGAAGAAACCATCACAGGTCAGAAGAATATTTTTCACTCTTCTGCAAGAAACATAAAAGCCTTGTTAAATTTTTCATTCATTGTTATGCACATTTTAATCAATATTTTTTTCAAATTTTCAAAATTTTCAGTGATATGTCTATAGCATACATTGCAGAAAAACTATGTATTATAATAGCAAAACATTCCTTTAAAATTAGTATACTTATCCATATCACAAAGGAAATTCTTTCACCATAATGACTTTCAAATTATTAGAAATACAGTTGAAGTAAGGCTTCTAAATTTATTAGTGTCACCAAACCTGAATGCTAACAAAATATATTATTATTTACAATATCAGCAACTAAGCAAGCACTTTGTCATTTTCATGAAAAAAAAGGCCAAATGCCATTATATTTATGATTTTTCAAATATCCATAATTTGAATATTATAAAAGCTGAACAAATTCAAACATAAGACATTTCTCTACAATACCAATGGGTGGCAAAAAGAAATGTTTCTAAAAATAATTTTCAGATACAGACTTTCACTTTTTTTGCGTACAACTGTGACAGAAAGCATTTGTATGGGGCAATGACTGCCTTGGAAACAAGACTTTTTTTTTTTTTTTTTAAACAGAGTACACTAAATAAGAAGTTAGCAAAAAGTCTGACAACATCTATCAGCAGCCTTTGACACAGAGTATGTTGTTTCCCAACTTCTGCTATTCAGGGAGCAGAACTATTCTGTATTATCTGGTCCTGGAGAAAGTGGGAATATTGTGAAAGTTATATCAGCTTTTTTTGCTGATTTTGTTATTGCTAGCACTTGAAGAAATTAGGAAAAGGACTGCATAGGGTTAAACTTAGTATTACCTCATCAGCATTCAGTACCACTGCTATGCTATGAAGGAGAAAAAAATAACAGAGAAACATGAGAGGAGGAATAGATAAAAGGTAAGCAGAGAGAGGGAAAACGTTGTTTTTTAACTGAGCTGGAGGAGGGGAAAATGTTCCTTGCAGGTCTTTTTTGATGAGAAACGTTTTTGTGCCTAAGACTATGTAGGTTAAAAATATAGTGCTGTCTCTAATAGACAGTCACATTTTAACTTCTGTGGCAAATCAGTGGTGAAAATTCAGGAAGTAAATAAGGAGTAAGTGAGGGAAAATGTAGTTCAGCAATGTGAATATTTGTCAGAAGTACAGGACCAATTTGTCTGAATTAAGGCATCATAACCTCTTTGAAGTCACTGAAGCTTTGCGAGTTTGCCTCAGCTGAGATTTTCACTCCCTCCTTCTTTCTTCCAGTGTCTCAGTCCCTTTCTCCCCACTGTATCCCAAAGTGCCTCTAATGGTGTCTGTAGTTCTACACTGTAGTTTATACTGTACACAAAATGGCAAGTGGGAGTGACCCTGCCAGCTTGTAAGGGTATTAAATTCAGTGTTAAAACATTGTCTCATACCACATTTGTTTTCTACACCATCTGAACATCACATATTATTAATGTTTCAAAATCACTTTTTTTTTTCCCTCTTTGCTTTTCAGAGAGCTATATTCCTACCTATTATCTGGGCTGGACTAGAATTAAACTCACAAGAGTGAATTCAGAAATGGAATTTTCAATATATTCCATTTGTAGACCCTGAATAAACATGGGAAGAACATCCACTGTAATGGCATTTTGGCACTTCATCTCAAAGGTGGCAGGGGAAAGTACAGAAACTCAAAAAATAAATAAAACTTCTCCCTACCATCAAACTGGCAAACTAAATGTCCTTGAACCTGGGCTTGGGGCAGAGGTTTTATACTGCTCATATTGTAACTAATCCTAATGCAATATTTTCTAATTATAGAATAAACATTCCCTCTCGGATGGAGCTGCCTGTCAGCCCACTCTACAGGAGAAATCGCCATATGGACTGCTCTGCAGACGGCTGGGCAGTGGCATGTGTACAGCTGTGCAGGACGAGCACCCAGGTGTTTCAGCCTGCCTGTGATAGGCAGCCAGCAGGCAGTTCTGCAAGGGTGGGGAGGATACTCAGCAAGGGTGAAACAAACCAGCAAGATGGGATTTGACAGGAAATAGCAATAATGATAATAATAAATAACATTAATGAACAAAAATAAAATGCCTCTTTTTTTTTTTCCTTTGTCATATCAGCATTTAACACTCCATGGGGAACAAAGTCTAGTCTTGCTTAAGGTTTGAGAAGACTAAATAAGAAATATGAATATAACACAAGGGTAGGCACATATGAGATAGCTCAAAATCATGTTAAAAATAGCAATAATGATAGAGTTTGCTTTAGCTGTCACATGAATAAATTAGCATACCTGAAACAGACAGGTAGAACTAATTTCTATCTGCAGATTTTCTCAGGTCTCATTCCTGGATCCACTACTACCTGATTCCAGCGGCTCAGGTGACACCTTCCAGAGTTGCATTCCTATGCTAAATATACTACTTAGACTATAGGGAATGCAAAGTCACCTCACTGACTGTATCCAAGTTTCTTTTGACTTTTGCTGGTGAAACTGCTATAGAAATCTGAGTTTCTTTCTGTCACAGCTGAATCTGGAAAAGACGCATTTTATGCTACCATCAGCTGAATCCTGCACACAGCTGCATCCAAATTCAGATATATCCAAACACGCAAATAACAGTGCTGTGAAGCTGTGAGCACAAAGGAAATATACACTGAAAAAGCTACTGCCAGAGTGTGGTTTATGTTATATAAAAATTTGCATTGCTTACAGAGCTTTAGAAGTGCTTTAAAGGATGCCTGAAAACAATACATGCATAACATGAAGGTTTCCTTTAAAAAAAAGAAGGTTTTCTTTAAAATGAAGAAAATTTCATGTGCATATTCTAAAGAAGGTGAAATAAGTGCATGTTTCACCGTTTCAGTGTTAGAAGACTGATTTTGATCCAAATTCAGAATCACTGTTAAATATTTCATTTCTGTTATAGAAATTGGGATTACCTGTAAATATTTTTGATTATCAGTAAATATATGTGAACTGCTATTTTGCTTTGGGCTAAAAAGCTTAGAAGAAAATTTTGAGAAAAATATTTTCTAAAACCAGTGAAAACTAGCGTCATAGGAGACAGATATGTAATTATATTAGATGTGGAATAATACATTAATGAAAACTAATGTTAACTTCTTTACTTTCAAATATTTTGCTATATTATATACACAATTGACCTTGTATATACATTGGGGGAAAACAGGCAAAATTAAGAATTTCAGCCTAACAATCTTTGAAATTTAAACAGGTCAGGACTCCCCACTTCTTACAATTATCATCCTAAGCCTGGCATACTTTTGAGTGACAGAGCACAATGGCCAGTGTGTCAGGAGTCTAGATGAGTAGGAGTCTGGGCTGAGGAATGAAGTAGAAGTGAATTAAACACACTTGAGTTTTGGTCATTAGTCTTTAAAAAATCAGAAAATATTAATCCTCTTAATCTTGACAAGAACTGAGTGTAAAAGAAAGTCAAATGTAGGACCCATCTCATCTAAGAGTAATTAAACAGAAGTTAGACTTCTCCTTAGACTTTTCCTCTCCTTTCATGAAGACCTAGAAATGAGAAACGTTGCCTTCTGGATATGCCTCTCCCTCTCTCTCTGGGTTAAAAAAGGAGAGCTGACACGTTTCTTAGGCTAGGCTAACTTTTACATAGCTGCACTAAGAGAGATGAATCCCACCTGTGGGGTGAGATTTTCAAAAGTGCTTACATGACTTCAGTATTCACTTTTTACAGGCTTTCCTGAAATCTGTCTTGCTAAAATACTTATATTTGGAGTTTATTTGAATTCCTATTGAATGAATAGACAGGCACATTAGCAAAATCCAAGTAAGGTGATTATGTCCTTTAGTTCTTGCTGTGTGTTTTAAGCATCCTTATGATTTCTTTGTCTGTTTTTTTATTAGCTCAATCTTGGAAAAGCAATGCAGAAGATGTATGCATCCTGATGGGGGTACTGTCTTCAAAAATATAACAGAAGAAGAAACATAGCAGAACCTTGAATAAAACTGCTCAGAGAAAATAACCCCTAATGAACTTACATAGCCACGCATAAAACAAAAAAAAAATTTCCTTCTGTAACTAGGGACCAGTGATTATTTTATAGTCTGAGTCATAAAAGTAGTTCTTGTATGTACACTAGCTAAAGAAAATCGCATCCTGAATTCAGAGACATACCTGTCATTTCTATTTGATTATTAAATATGATTTGCCTAAAAATTAGGATGTAATATTGTGTTCTACTGACTATATTCCTGAGAGCATGGATTACTCTCCAGATGAAACTTTGATGCACTCTACAAAGATTTCATACTTGAGTGATAGCACACACCTTTGTTCATAGCACTTACCAGGTTTCACAACCCTCCACCTCATCACTAACTGTAGGAGACAAGGTTAAAGCCCTTGGGCACCTAAATTCCCATTAGTGGAGTCTCCTAGACACTTAATCTTGGCACACACAACAGTTTAATTCTGTTAGCATTAAACAGTGAGGTGCCAAGATCCTGTCTAAATCTCAGCTTGATTAATAAAACAGGTATTTCCAGAACTGTTATACATAAGTGGATTCACAGTGTAGTCAGTCTGTAAGAAAGACAAAGTTGCTATATCTTTAAAGGAGAAATTCAGTGGTTGGTGAGATGTGAAGGAGCTAAGTTTTGACTTCTGACTGAACACACACCTCCCTGAGGGTACCACTGATAAGGTGTTCCAGGATAGAAGTTTCTCATCCTCTTCTGCCACCTTTTCCAGGAAACAATTGAATAACGAAGGAGCCAGTGGGAGAACTGGACAATTTGCCAGCCCACCAGTTAGAGCACTCACCTGGAATATGGGATCACTACCTTCTCAAGGGAACATAAATAATCCAGAACGGGTTCATCATGTAGAAATAGAAATGTTCCCCACTCTTTAACCAGGTGGTTTCCATTTACATAGCAGATGATTGTTTGTACCGCTTGGGAAAAAAAGAGAAGAGAAAGGGACTTGTGTATTTCTTGCTATATTGTGAGTGCTCTAAACAGTGTAAAGAAGGCAGAGTAGGGAAAGTATCTATTTTAAAGGCACCAATCGTAATGCTAATTCTTAATCCAAGACCTATGACTTTTTCTGAAAGCTGAACAAACATCAGCCATAGCGATGTCCTTGGAGGAGTATATCTTTTAGGAGTTTCTGGTGAAAGAGAGCTCTTCAAGAGTTTTGTGACATTCTAAATCCATAACTGAAAACTTTTGTCCTCCTTTGTCTTCCCTATGGTCAGACATCGGTACGGTTTCCTTTTGAAAGATGCTGGCACTTGTTGGGTACTTTCTTGCATGACCTTTACTCAGTATTTCTAAAGAAAATTGGACAATAAAAGTGACAGATCAGTGCACTGAAGGACCTTCATAAAGTTAATAGTGGAGCAACACCAGAGCTGGAGTAAAGAGGGAACTCAAAATTCTGCCAACGCGGGAGGAAAAAAGACCAGCAATTAGAATAGCTTGGGCTGCCACCAGGATCTAACCACTTCATTTCAGCTTTCTATTCTTTTTTAGGAGCCCTGATTTCCTTGGAATTGTGAAATGTATACATCTTCATCTACTGTACAGAATTTGGAGTTATTAATAGTATTACACAACCATATATCTGAAGACTAGCATTCAAATCCCTCTCATGTACCTGTTGTTTTCGCCTTTGTAAATCTCATGACACAGAATCCAGACTGGTATCAGGAAGTTCATTCCCCAAGGACCATTCACCAAGATATTTTATGCAACTCTGTCTAGGCATCTTCATAGATGGATATAAAGAAAAGCTTTTGATTTATATTTTATCAGTTTACCATACAAAATTACTCTTCTATCATATCTGCTTTTACTTTAGTTGTTTCCAGACTGAGACTCTGACTTTGCAAACATTTAATTTTGAGCATGTGAGTATTGCTGTGGAGTTCAAGAAGGGCAACAGAAGTGACCAGAGTCATCTGACCCCAATTTAAACCTTAATCCCATGAAGACTTTTGAATATGAAATCAATATGCCTATACACACAGCTAAAGACAGGAATGTGAACTCTTCACAAGGTTGGGACCTACTACAATAGGCTTTTTTAATTTTATTTGGTTCAGGAATTCCATGTTTCTGATAATGTTGTTGCTCTTCTTATAACCTTGTATATCATTGTTTTGACATTTGGGAAAGATGATTATCTCAGGGGTTTCAGCAGGGCCCAATGTGTTTGGGTGAGCTTTCCACTTAGTATCTGTCAAAAATATCGTAAGCAAACAGAATTTTCATGGTTCTGCTAACTGTAACTATCTGCTAATAAAATAATGCATTCAGTTGCACCACGGAACCTTCACAAAACTTGGGCTTCTAATGGAGGCTCGTCCCCTGCTAGCTTGTGTTGTGAAATATTATCTCCACACGTATCATTAATTTTCTTGTCATAATATTAGGCCTCATTAATCCATTCCTAGTTGTCTTGTATTTAAAAATAGAAGTTATTAAAGTGGATTGCACAGAATTGCATAGTAAATAAGTTATATAGGTTACTGGGCTTTTAAACTTATGTTATAAAAATACATTGTTATTCACAAGTATAGATACACAGTTTTATATATAACAAAACCAAAAATTAAGTTCCAGAAAATTCAGTTCTTTCTATAGCTAATAGTGCCCATTTATAGAATTTTGTTAATATGCAAGAAACATACAACCTGTCAACTTATTTTTTAAATCCATTCTAAGTGTGCATCTTTTGCAGATTTTTTGAAAACCCAAGTCTAGGAATTCAAGGTGACATACACTCTGCTTAGACCACATCAAAGTCCCTAAAAGAAATCCAGTACTTTTGTACTTTTGGAAAGAGTCTAATTCCTAAGGCTTTTAAACACAGTATTTTCTTTCTTAGATTAAAGCCCTTGGTGCTTAATTTTAATTGCCCAGATATGGGAACTGCACCAGGCAGTGCAAACAGACATCCAAACTCTGTCAAAGCCTTTAGAGAAGCTTGACAAACATGAACTATAAGATTATATTTATCATCCTCTGGCATGCTGTCTGTTGATTGGAATTTCATTTTTTTCCACAGAGTGTTGATCCAGACTAGGGCTAGAACCCAGTTCTAGGTCCTTGGCTACTCAACAACTAGAGACTGAACACTATCAGATCTGTAGAGTTTTGCCACACTCAGCTTGTTTACCATCAAGCAGTTAAGAGTCACAGGGTAAGAGGTAAGAAAGACTGATATTTACCTGGCAAGAAAGGAACTAGATGAGAATGAAATTCTTACCCCTGCTCTGGAACTGGTATCCTGTTTTATCTCCCAAGGGTGCCCTTACTGCTGTCAGTTTACAGAGTAACCAGCAGCTTGGCAAGGGCAGCTGTGAGCAGGATGGATCACAAATGATGAAGGCAATGCATGTTTCCCCTCCCTGAATTCTCCAGAGAAGAGTTAAATCCTAATTTCGGGGTAACATGATGGAAGGAGGCACCTTTTTTCTATACACTGCCAATGTAGAATATTAACAGTCTGTAGAATACTTCCAGCAAGAGCCCTCTCACCTGCAGCAGAATGTGAAACGAAGCATAACATCATATCCCTCTCCAAGCCTCCAGAGGCATCTTTTCTTGCACCACTGAGAGTGCAGGGAATTCAGGTATCTCTGTAACCCTCCCTTGGAATTCTTCACATTTTTGGAGAGGAAGTACTTAATTACCTCTATTAGGCAGCTGGATTCCTCCTCAGTTTACACCGAAGCATCAATAGAGGGGAATAAATTTTGCATTGCTTTGCTTTACTTTCTTGCCTTCCTTTATCGTTTTGCTTTTTTCTTTTGACTTTCTTAGTTTTATTCTTTAGTAAATAACTTTCACTAGATCCTAGTGGTTTTTTGCACAGTCTGCTTTTTCCTTTGAAAATTTTACTAAGTTCAGTTTATATTTTTCAGTTCTTATGATTTAACTACCTTCATATACCTGAATGTTTTGTCTCGTTGTCCCCATGAATTTGAAAAGTCTAAAATCATTTTTTTTTCCATCTCTGCTGCATCATGTCACTTCTTCATGGATTATTTCTGTCATTCTCAAGCTCAGAGTAATTTCAAGCAGTAACTCCCAGAGAATTCCCCTCCTTTCTCCCAAACTTCCTTTCAAAATGCATTGTGCCTTTACATATAAGACAGACTGTAAGTTCAATATCTTGCAGCCCTGCAGGGTTAGAAACAGAGCTTTATCCCATTAGTAACAGATGGTTCCTACTTTCCCAAAGGGACATACACAGCTCTAACTGGAGAACGTGGAAAGTCCTGAAACAGTATGCTGTGACAGACTCTTCACACCTGCAATCTTGCCAGTTGCAAACCTACCCCATACACATACCTTTTAAAAACTAGAAGGTGCATACAGCAGCACAACAGCACTGATTGCAGACAAATAAAAGCCTTTGTTTCAGAAAAAATAATATAAACAAAAATTGGGAATGTCCTAACATAACGACTTCCGATTCCAAATGATATGCTCCATATAATTCACTAAGAGATTGTATACAACATGTACTGCTGCTGTTCATTAAGGATTTCCTCTGGCAGAATGACAAAACGCTGAAATCTGTCATTTTGATTTACATTAGCTGGTGATAAGTCTGTCTTTCTGGTAAGTCAGCAAACACTTGGGAACATAGGACTAGGATAAAATTAATTTTTTAAATGTAGTTCAGCTCTTGATTTTACAAGTATCTATATCACATAGTACTTTTACTTACTTTTACTCAGTTAAGCAAGTTCCGCTTTAAAAATAAGTCAGAGTTTTTTGGTCTTTGCTCTTCCTGTAGGTACGCCATTGCTCTTATGGCAGAAATCTAATTATCCTTTCTTGATTATGTTTATTCATGACCTGACTAGTGGTCTTTCACTTCGTTTAAATCCTGTGTAATCATTATAATGTAACTTAAAGTTTTGGGGTTTTTTCCTGGTGTTCACTCTTTTTATATGTTTTCAGTACTTCTTGTCTTTCTTTTCTGTATCTCAACTACTCAATAACATTTTGTTTATTTTTGTTAGAAGGTTTTCTTCTGATCTTAGGTGCCTTTCTCCAACCTATTCCAGTTTTTATGCATATTTTCTTGATTGTATGTGATCATAATTATACACAGTATTTTTCATGACATTTCACCTTTGCCTTGTACAATGTCATTGATTCCTGCCTGTCTCCTCTGAAAGCACTTCAAACAATACTTTGTAAGATCACATTTATCTTTTTCATGGTCATACTATCGTGATGGTACATAGTTGTCTATGATGAGTAGAGACAGATTTTCTTCCTCAGTCATTTTCAAGTAATGAATTCCTGATTTACTGAAAAAATGTTGTTATTAATTCCTAATTGCATGACCATATATTTTATACTATTGAATTTCATTATTTTCCTATTTTTCCAGTACTCAGGGTCATACAATTCTTTCTGTGTGATATCCCAATTTTCCTAAGAAGTTACACATTTCATTTAATTCAGTATCATATTTCTTTCAAGGTTATTACTGAAAATATTAATGAAACCACTCAAGAGACCAATCACTGAGGAACTGCAGTGGCAGCCTCCCTCTATCTGATTTCATTGCTGTTCTTTACTCCTATTGCCACCCCTCCTTTAGTCCCTTCCCCATTTTGTAATTCCCAGATTAATCCTTTTTTTTTCCTCCTGTTTTTAACTAAGAATTCCTGTGTGGTATTCAGATGGATTAGATCTGTTCTCTTTTCCCATTTAGAAAATCAGTCATTTTTCCATGAATTCTATCTGGTTAGACTGGCAATATCTTATTCTTTCTTTCAAAATGTCTTTCAGAAAAAGCCTTGCATATTTTTATTTATCGATCTAATGGGTTGTCATTCTGCCTTCCTTTTCATACTTTATCTTTTATTCTTCTCCACTGATATGAAACAACCCAGAAAATAAAAAAAAAAAAAAATCTGGCTGCA
>VWZG01009153.1:5815-70758 GCA_013396735.1 Grallaria varia
CTTTATGTGCGTCTTTGGTTGATAAAATAAAAAAAATTAAAAAAAAAAAAAAAAAAAAAGACCAGGGAGATGGCTATTCTCTACCAGCAGGAAATAAAAAAAAACACAAGAGGGAAATATATAATCATATTTCAACAGAGGGAAAATTTCATGCTGGGAAATTTTTGCTAAGGTATAACCTGTATGTCAAAGTGGCAAAAGATGCTCCTGTGAAAGACGCTGCTGTAATTTCACATACATTGCAGTGGCTGCTTCTGACACACCTGGGCAGTCAACTTCTACAGGGCTGTGTGGCTGTTGCCATTCATCAGATTTGAAGCTTGTTTTATCCAGGCAGTTTTCCTGACTCGTTCAGAAGCACAATACCATTGTCCTTGCATTTCACAGTGCTTGTGTTCTGGCTTTTCCAGGCACTGGGAAAATGCAAAAAAGATAGAGGTGCTTGGCTGTGGCAGCAAAAATCTGAATGGTTGTTTGGCTGAAAAATGGCCATCTGAAAATTGTCCGCGTCTCCTGACTGAAAATTGAGGCCTCTCTCAGAGACAGGATTTATTCCCAGCCTGCCACTTAACCTTGTTTTTTAATGGAGCAGGTGCCTCTCAGTGCTTCTACCTCTGTTTCACCTCAGTTTTGATTTTTTCAACTGCAAGCCTGTCATGGCCAAATCTTTTTTGCTGAGCACCTCCTGAATCAACAATAAACACAGAGGGGCACAAGTACACCCAGTGTGTATCACGGAAGGACTGGCCATAGTTGGCCACTGCCCCTGCAACTGGTCTGTGCCCCAGGCTGTCTACTGCATCTAAAGGACCTTTAAGATCATCAAGTCTGTGTTTCTTTACCCTCACCTCACATCACTCATTTTATTCTCTGTGGAGATTCTGTTGAGCTGCAAATGCCTCTGCCACATGCTCAGAGGTGATGAACATTTATAATTTTTCATCTCTTTCTGAAGGCAGAGGCTTTTAAATGCATTTTACTATTAGATAAACATGAACCTGGAAACTGGGAAGTTCATATTGTGCCAGTATTGCTGACGGTAGCTGAGGTCCAGTGCCTGGGTAAAGAGCAGTCAGATATAGTTGGTACTGAAGAGATAGTCCACGCAAAAGGAAATCCCATTAATGGCTAAGGATTTTGATTGCCAGCTCATTTTCTACTTGTCTACTTCATGGTACATCTCTCCTACAATTAAAAGAAAAATTGTCAAGGGAAGTTTTCATTAACTAGACCTCACATATTGGACATCTTCATTGTAAGCAAAACACGCTGTGAAGATGTCTCCTTTAACTTACCTTGGGGTAACTTGGGGGTTAGTGCACTGATGGCTGGGAATCTGCAGTTAAAGGTAAGTCTGAACTAGGTCCTCAGCAAGTGTAGATTTCTGAAGGTCTTCTCTGAAGGTCTCATTCACTCTTTTGTAGCAAAACTAAATATAGGTTCAGACAGCACAGGGAAAGAATCCAAGGCAACTTGCACTGGCTAAAGTAAGGTATTTTAGAAGGGTCTGTCAAAATCCAACACGTTGTCTCTCAGTAGATGAAGCTTTGAGAGAGTCTGTGGCTCCTGTATAACTCTTAAGTACTTTGTGCAGAATTGTACGAGCTATAAAGATTTTCCAGTGCCATCCACTGCAAATGCCCAAATAACTGAATAATAGACAGTTAAGGGTCTAGCATATTTTCCAAAGACGTGGAGATGTGTAAAACCTGAGCTAAAATCTGCAAAACCAATACAGATCTAACCTTATGACTGCCTAGAGACACAAACTACAACTTTATACTCCAGACTTCAGGCACAGGCTCCCCTACCAAAGAGTGGGCTGGTTGTACATTAGTCTTTGCACCAGTCTTTGTCTCACCTCTCCTCTTGTCTAACTCAGCCTGCCTCTTCGTCACCAATTATCTTTCCCACAGGAAGGTGAGGTTGGCAGGATATGGTTCAGTTCTCTTCGTTACAACCAGATATTAAAGACTGAAAACCAGATACCAGACTATTGCCTAAAATACAACTCTGGGAAAAGTAGCTCCCTCCTACTCGTGCCCTGTCACCCAGGAGATGTCTGATCAGTGGGTGTCTCTTCCTTCCACTGCTGCCTGAAGGGCAGATCTCGACATCCTTTGCAGACCAAACTGGAATAATGCATTTGCTGCCACATCCCTTCACTTTATGCTCTGTTTCTAATGGGGGCAACAGCCTGCAAAAAGCCACATTATGACAAGAGCTCTGTAGATGGAGGAGGAAGAGAAAAACTTCCTGTCCTTTCTTGCACTTACCTGACCTTTTTCTTTATAGAGGGGGAGCACTAGGATGAACTTGGTCCACATTTTTTGCCACTAGAGACAGCACCGGGCAGGGAATGAAGATTCCTTCTCACAGCAAAAGGTTAACTGGGGAGTGGGTAGCAACAAGTTAATAGATGGATTGTTCTCAAGGATGAAGCAGGCTGTATGTCCATGAACAACCCTAGCTGTACGACCCTATGTATTCATGTTTGGTGACCTAATTCCCAGCCAAAACCATGTATGTGGAACCTGATGCTGGAGATGATGGTTGGGTGAAAATTTGCACTAACCACAGTGATCACCTGTGGCTCACCAACACTGGAGTCAGCATCGCCTCAACGGGCAAAGCAGCACTGCCCTTGCTCTTTTACCTTCCTTACCCCACCTTCTGCTCTTTTCTCTGCCACTCTCCTGTCTTCTCCAACTGCTCTACTTTCATAGTCCTGTACCAATATAGTGAAGAACAGCCAGAAATTGTAGAGCCCATTTACACTGGTATGAAGGGAAGAGACAGATTCATGAGCACATTAATGAAGCATGATCCTGCAGCATGCATCCTTCTAATCATGTCCAGCACCATCACACCAGATATGGATAAAAGGTTCAAATCCTATGGTCACCCCTAATCATCAGTAAGGGGCTTTTGGTCTCCCCATCAACTTACCTGGTCTAAATTTCACCCTGAACAGCGTATTCACTGTGCATGTCATTCCATATTGCAGCAGGACCATGGACCAGCAGACTCAAACCCAGCCCACGGAGGATGAGAGCTGTTATTTGAACCCAAGGCGTGTGCCAGTGTGATTCTTTCAGCAGCTGATTTGGGGCAGGGGCGAGAGAGAATGAGTATCTTTAAATCCCCTTGCTTGACTTACCTATAGTATGTATCATCAGCATTAACTTGTATTCCTCCAAGACACAGCAAGTGTCAAGACAATCCCTGTGAGCCTGTGAACTGCAGAACTGAAAATAATTATCAAAGCCACTCTCCATTTAAACTAGCAGAACTGTTGCTCTGCTTTAATGAAAAGATCTCATGCTTTGCCCTGTCGCAGCAGGGATCCAGGCTGTATTAAGTCATTCTTACTGGTCTTAAAGGCTTTAGTGATGTTTCTTTCATTTGAGCGTTATCTTTCTGCCAATTTAGAATCCCATCTCCTCCACAAAAGGAAAACCTGTAGTTATCCAAGCAGTACTGGAGGATGGTATGTGGCAAGGAAAACAGATAGGACAGGAGCATTCTTCACGGCATTTAGAAATAATGAGTGCAATTTCCTAGGTCTTAGGATTTTTTAGACCATGGTTTTAGGAGAAAGAGAACTGAACCTTAGTCAGACAGGAGCCCTAACTGTATAGCTGGAATAACATGTAAGTGCCAACAAGCTAGGTGCTGCTGCAGCTCCAATAGGCAACAAAAATCATCGTAATAACATCAGTGCTTTGGGACTATCAGACATCTCTCTCCCCCAGGAAGGACACTGAGGACATGCATTTTTTAATGAAGCAGTGTATTTCTTTCTTTACTGATTCAAAGGATGCTTTAGATTCCCATCTCCACATGCAGACTAGGGGTTCAGCCTCCTCTCAATTGCCTGCAGATTACTCTCCTGGCACACAATGGGAAACCAGCAGTTTAAGAGCAATGTGTTGATATTGTATTTTATTCCCAAAAAATACTTTTCATTATGATAGCTCCTAGCGTGATCCAATGTGCTGTGCAGCCATGTGGGCAAAATGCTATTTCCACCCACCAAATGTGCAGGTAATGAGAGTGAATGGGACAGGGGTCAGGAGCAGACTCCAATCAAAGGCGTTAAGTACTGCTGGCAGATGGGGCACGCTGAGCAATTAATAAACCCTTTCTGAGGTTTGTACCATGTCAGTGATGACGAGTTTGATAACTGCAACACCTGTATCACTAGCATATTGCACATCATGCATAATGCTGCTGTTATTCCTATTCTGAGAAAAACAAACCTGTAACAAATGACAAGGTTGACACATGCAGAATCCTTTGGTTTTTAGGGTGATTACAGGTTACAGAGTTAGGCACATGTGTACTGACATGTTCCAAGGATGACTCCTTCTTATGGATAATTAAACCTTAAAACCATCAAGGGCTGGGTGTTGTCCCTGACCGCCAGAGCTGAAGGGGGAAAAATGCGAGGACAAAGCAGAGGTACACTGGGCACAGGTGAAGTGGTGGCCTTGTGTGGAAAACAGTGGCTTTTCTCCCTGTCTCTGTAATGCTGCAGGCTGTGTCTCCTCTTCCCTCTGCGCTTAGGTGAGGTTCTCAGGTGCAAGAGTATGAGTCCAGGGCTCGATTTTCTTCCCAGGGAGAAAACTGGGATGGTATGTGGTCCCTGGGGGAAACACATCTCGCCATCTTGCAGAGTGTGGCTGCAGCCTGGCCCTCAGTCTTACTGTTGTGCCCATCCTGTTTCGTTAGAACCTGTTTGTATTTTTAATACTGTAACTGCTGCTAATTACAGCCCAACAATACTAACTCAGTGTGCAAACAAGGCCATCATCCAAGTATTGTTTTGCATAACCAGAATGCTGGGGTTGCAAACATTTGCATATGTTTAATTATTTAGTCAGAACATAAAATTTGTCTTCCTCTCAAAAGCATTTTTGTGAAATGTCTCAATAATTAAACACCACTATGTTTATTAACAGCAGGGAATATTCATAAAACGTATTAGTCAGAAAAAAAGCAAGTAACTGCATCTTGCTAGAGTAATCAAAATATGCCACTCCAAAGTAGGTCTCCAAGCATGGCAAACACCCGCATGAACTCCTTTGTGCAACCAAGCAGAAGACAATTAAAAGCGTAACAGTTCACCAGCTGTACCTTGGAGGGGTCAGGAAGCCAGAATTCAATGGCTTAATTCACTCATTAATCAATATATAACATTTTGAGGAGACTGGTTCAATTATATTGAATCAGCTGAAGTGAGCCTTGTATCTATGAAAGGTAAAATTGGGAGTCAGCTGGAGGCCCACGCATGGTGTTGCAGCCTGGGGAAGGCATCTGCAGGCTCCTGGCCTGACGCGCTGCCCAGTGGAAGGTGCCATGGCCCATGCACCAGGTGACAGGCCCACGTTTGCACCCCTTATGTGGGACCGGGGTGCAGACGTGGTTCTTCATGGGGTTCCTCTAGGCAGGACAGTTTAACAGGCTGAAAAAACGCAAAACAGGATCTAGTGAAGTAGCCAGAGGCACATAATATAGAAGCATCTGCCTTGACGGCATACAAAAGAGGTTCCTTCTGCAGCGTTTCCGCATCATTGCTTGCTGATAGGGAAGAAGGGCCAGCTCTGATCTCAGTTATTTTGGTTTGAAAATACAAAAATTCCCCTAAAGTGAATGATTAGAGTCAGAGCCGAAGTGGTTGGATGTGTTTGGGCTGTCCCAGCACCAGCCAAGACCAAGAAGTTCTTTCAACCAAGTAAAGCTGCAGAGGAAGAGACAGGCACTGGACTCTAGTTTGATCAGAATAGTTTCTGTGCCCAAGTATAGAAACTCCAAATTGTACTGGCTTGTTTGAAGGGAAGGCAGAATTCAGGACCAGAAATTGTTTCTTAATTAAAGCAGCAATTGCCCACTAAATTAAGTGGAAGTATGCCTTACGTCCTGGGAACAAGCATTCACCTGTAAAATCAAGTATTTTAGTAATTTGAGATTATGAGCTTGCATATAAAAGAAGCATAAAATTAAAAGGTTATTTTATTTTATTCAGGCATGATGGAGTGTTTTATTCTCTCTTTTAAATTTGACTTTATACTTCAGTTGTATTTCAATAATGTTATACAAGAAATTAAGCTTGTGTCCTCCTGCCCTCTCTGAAACACATCTGTTACTTGCTAGCAAGAATTCCAAATGACTCAAGCCAGTTTCTGAGACACACATATAGTTAAGAGGCTCCCTTTTTGTCTCTCAATTACGTAAAAGCTGCTGAGGAAACCACCTCTTCTCCTCCGATATCCTTGGCATAACTTCCCAGACTCAGTCTGAGTGTTACTGTTTTGTGGCACTGTTCCAGGGGTTGTGTCACCCAGGCGCTGGTGAGGGGACAGCTTCCTTTGGTAGGTGGGTTTGGGGAGCTGTTTCAGCAACGGGGTAAAACAAACAGGGAAACCAGCATAAGTCTACCAGCTTGAATAACCACGCTCTGCTTTCCCTGCATGAAAACCTAAGCCCACATAAACAGGCTCTGACAGCCAACACTGCATTTTTCCTAAGCCAAAGCAAAACCCTCCTTCCCATCTCTGCTTTAGGGAAGTAGGTCACAGCAAAATCTACCTCCCCGATATCTTGTCCACGATCACAAGGTAAGATAAATTACATCCTCACATTAATCGGGGAAATGGTGGCGTGACAAGGCAATTCAAAGGCTTGGTGTCTCTCTGGAGAGCAGCTGACAGCACTGGCCACCATCAGAAGTGCTTTGCAACCCACTGCCCCAGGCTGCTTGTGCCCTGCTCTCCACTGACAGACAGAGTTCCGTAGCTGGATCTGAGGCTGCCACCCTTGGGTGGCAGGCAGCTCACAGTGAGCTGCTTCAGCACACCCGGAAAACAAACAAAATCACAGAGGAGGAAGCATCAAAGAAATTGGGCAGTCAGAATTCCCTGCTGAAGTGCAAAGGCTCCCTCTGTTATCTCTAGCTCCAAGTTCTTTTCTTTGCATTGCTTTTCTTCCTTCTAAACTGTGACGCCGCTGCACAGAGGCTGTGCCCACTACATTGCTGTGCTGCACAAAAGCAGGGGCAGCATATCAGGTGTTGTGAGAGCATCCTGTGAGCACTGGGGCTGGATTTACCACTGAACCACCCAGGGGTTTCAAGGAGCATATGAGGGAGCTTTGCAGTGCCACAACATAGGGGTGCCACTACTCTTCTTACTTGGGAGTCTTTTGTGGTTCAAAATAAAGGCATGACCCAAACCACAGGCTTCATCAAGCTAAAAAGCAATCCCTTCTGTGTACTTGAGGAAAGTGCTGCAGGAAGAGACAAAGGAGTTAAAAGAAGACAAGTCTTGTTTAAAGGAGTGGCTAAATGGGGAAGATGATGTCTGTTTTGCCTGGACAGGCTCAAGACCTTATTCTGCTGCCTTGTCTGCAGGCAGCCTGCCCATCAAAATTATCTCCGGTGCTGAGCGCAGTGAGGATGATCCAACAGCTTATTAAATAGGAGTCTCTATTATTTCTGCTGAGAAAGGTGGCTTTTATTTTCCTGACGGGTTATTAACTGAATTCTTCTCTTGTCATAACTCTGGCTGTTTTCCTCTGCATTTTCCAGTCAACTCTCTTTGGTTCTTCAACGTAGGCCATGGTTTGCAGGGATTTACTGGTAGTTAAATTTGGGGCAGTAAGAATAAAAAATAACATGGAAATCAGATTTCTTTGGGAGACATCATCACCAAAGCAGGCCTTTGGGACAAACTTGGCTCTGCAGTTCTGCAACTTCCAGTTTCTGATACTGTTGAAATCTTTACAGCACCTTGGACTGCCACTTGCTCAAACAGTCCCATGACTGGAGCTGGAGCCCAGAGATATGTAAATACTGCTGCCTCATCTCCACACAGTCTGGTACCATCTGCTGGTTGGGGAGGGCAGCACAGATGGTGATTGGCAAGAGGTTGGCTTGCTGGGTTCCTCTGCCTCCTCACCATCACTGAAGGCACCACGTTTTCGACGGCCTGGCCCAAGAGAGGCCCAGGTGACCCATTTGCTTTGTCACCCAGAGCTGCCGTCAGGGGTGAAAAATGACAGTGTGGAAGCCACGTGCTGGTAATCGTTGCAGGATCCATTGGTGCAAAGTGACATTTATTAGTAGACAGTGAACAGAGAATTCTTTTTTTTTCCCTTGTTTTAATTAGAGGTTTCTCAGGAAGAGCTGACTCTCAAAGGCAGGGTAATAATTTATGTGTCAATTCTAAACTTGAGAAATCATGCCATATTTGGGAAAAAATGGAAACTACTTGCTACAATGAGTTAAGATACCACAGTACCTGGCTCAGCATCCTTGAATAGGCTTCAGTGGAATTATGAACCTGCAACATACACCATTTCAGACTTATCTGCATAAGCAAATGAACAAAGCAAAAAGAAATCAACAATGTGAAGGTGTGTGAGATGGAGGAAAAATTGGTCTCTATCACTTTCCTTCACTAATGTCTTACATGCTCTTAGCTGCATTCCTAACAGTTCCAAGAATTCTCTGGGATCAGAGAGTGATTTGGGATCCTGGTGAGGGAGATAGTTCAACATTTCCCTGAATGAGTCCATTTAAGCTGCTGTAGGTGAGCTAGAGTGTTTTTTTTCTGGGAATACAGCCAGTGTAAATAGAGAATTAGAATCTGCAGCAAAGGTTCTGCAAGATACTGCAAAGGAAGAGGATCTGAATGGTCTGTGAATATGTGTCCCACCACTCCCCAGCTGCAAAGTATAACATGATGCAGAGAATTATATGGGACCAATAGTCCACAAAAATATTTACACAGTATTAATTTTTTGAAGTCAGACAATTAACGATCCCATGCTATAAAAACTCAATTATTCCTGTCCCTTATTGAACATCTTGGCAAACATTGAGGGTATGTGAGCCTGAGACCTGTGCCCACTTGGAACTGAAATGCCTTCTCCTACCAGAGTTAATCCCATGCAGCCACACTGGGCAGGATCACACTGAGCTACACTCCCCCTGGGTTTTTTACAGACATGGAGCACTACTCATTGTTCACAAATTGACTTTTTTTTTTTTTTNTAACAGTACAAAAGTTATCTTCTAACCACAAACACAAAATCCTGTAATTAAACCTTTGTTACCCAGAGCGGAGTGCTCATCATGTATACAAAGCAAACATTTTGGCAAGTTTATTGTGCTCCTTGAGACTAAGAGGGAATTAATGGCATTGCAAAATTACAGCAAGCTGCTTCCTATGCTGCTGCTGTTGTATACAAGATTTTATATTCCTCTTCATCCTGAAAAAATGCAACAGATTTAGTAAATGTTTTTACTGTCAAAGGCAACATAGTGCAAAACACCGTATCAAAGTAAAGGAAAGTGGGATATTTTGGCCTTAAAAAATTATTGTACTTCTCTGCCTACTAAAAATCATTTAGTATCAATTTTCATTTAAAATTACTAAACATTAGGAGGTAGCTGGTTAGGATAATCCAGCAAGTAAACTGCATAAGTCATCAAATTTAGAGTTTTTGCACTGAAAGGTGCCTGATAGACAATTTCATTTGCATTGTGGAGGCCCTTCACCGCTGGGAAGGCACCTTGGTCATTAAACAGAAAGCCAAAGATGTCTCATACAGCACTTCTGGGAGAGGAAACTTCTATTTGTCCAGTCCATTTTATTGGTTTTTGACTGTAAATCCAGCTTCGCTAGTTTATGTGCATGAGTCATGAACAAAGGGTGAATTTTTACATTTTATTTTCATTAGATGTTATATTCCAACAGTATATATTGCAGCTCCCTGAGCAAAATGGATCAGCCTGAGACAGTCATATTGCTTCTCAGTTGGAACAGTACAGTGATGTCCTCAGGAAAGCTGATCAGATCTGAAGGGCTTTTCTGGTGTTATTGAGTGTGAAACACAAATCACTGTTTACACAGAGGAGAGAAGTGTATTTGTGTTTGCATATTTCTATTGCCACAAATGAGCCATTTGACCAAAGAAGAATACATGGGCTCTAAAACTACCTTCTGTCTACCTGTTCACAAGACACTTATAGCAAGTCCTATATGCATGACCCTTTGACTTGGAAATCTCAGTGCTGTGAGAAAATAAAAATTTACCTGGCCATCATATCAGAGGTTTGAGTAGCCAAGTGTCTCCTCTTGCACAAAGGCAAAGGCCACTGGCAGTGGTAAGAGAATATGAAGAAGACCAGTGATGCTGCCTCCCAAAGACTTTCACAGTCTCTGTGGTAGTTTTAAATTTTAGGCTTTGGCTAGGTTTGTTGTTTTTTAGGCCTTCCTGGGAAACGAGTCAGGTGACATACATTGACAAATCAGAGGTATTCCCTACTATCTCACATCATGTGGGATATAAGAGTGAGGGAGGAAGAGCTGGCACACACTGTCTTCGGACACTCTTCCTTCGGTCAGCCTCTTTGGTGCAGTCTCTTCTCTGGCCAGGTCAGTCTCTCGTCAGGCAGGTGGTGTGGGAGGAGGATCACAGCTCGGGGCTGGACACTCCTGTATTTGGGTAATGCAGTGCCTTTTCTGTCTTCCTTGGGTGTATATATAGTACCTATATAGTATCATTTGAGTTACCTCTCTTTCCCTGTATTTGCCTGGTATTCGTGTTGTGTGCATATAGTACTAAGTTCCCTTTTCCTCCTCTGTAAATAAATAAATAAATATATATATCTATTCCCCTCACAGTCTGAAGCTTTTAAGTTTTCTCTCCTTCCCCTCGGCTTTTTCACCGTTTTTCTCCCCTTTGGGGGCGGCTTTGTGGGGGGAGGCCTGTGCTGGTCCTGGGAAGCTCTGCATGGTGTTGCTTTGTTTTGGTTTTGCCCAGGGTCAAAATTCCATAGTCTCCCAAACCAAGGCCCTGGCTTTTATGTCAAGGAGCACTTGATGGTCTTGTCTTCCACTGATTTGTCTAGCTCTGTTTTGAAGTCAACTGAACCTTCGGTGTCTACAACCTCCTATGGCAATCAGTTCCAATATGACTCTGCATTGTGTGAAAAGAAGCACATCATGTTACTGTTCCTCTGAAGCATATTTTGAGACAGTTGAATTGGTCCCTAATTATGGCAGAATTGGTCAAAATCCTGAGTTTGTTTCAGGTAGGCTTGGTAGCCTGCGGTTCTGCAGTCCATTCCCTTGAAGGTCAGATGGTGCTCATGGGCTTGCAGGAATCCACAATGCTGACTGTCACCACTCCCAGCAGTCATTCTCACACACTTGGCACTGAAAACCTGAAAATGAGTGGAACCAGCAGAAACCCTAAGGCTGCAAAACCTGGATCATGTCACAGTCAATGGCAAAATGCAGGCTGATGTCCAGCCCATGCTTCCCGCCTCGGCATGCTCCCAAATCTAGATCCCAAATGCCACATGAGCTGTAGGGCTGCGATCTGTGAAGAGCTGGTCGCCCACTCACCTCCTCTCATTGACATGTCTGCAAGGGGGTCAGACACGGGGCTGGTTCCTCTTGAGATGGTGCAGGTCTTGCCACAATACTTCTGCCTTTCACCCACGTTATTCCTGAGCATCTGTCTATGAAAACAGAAGACAGTCCAAGAGATTTGTACTCTTCCCTGTACAGCTGCACAGGTCATGCTTCAGGAATTCAGTCATGATTCAACACAGTTTTAATCGTTTTAAACACGGAGGGAACTGTAAGGAGACAGACTGTACCTTTAACTGCATTTCCTGAAAACACTGTGCTCTTTTCATGGGGGAGCAATAATCAGAGAATACAAATGTAGTCTTTTTTAATATCGTATATTCCTTTAATACAGAAACTGTTTGTTTGGGGTTTTTTTTAAGACTGCTACAAAAGATAATACATATCTTAAAATAACACTTTATGCTAATTAGTTATTTATTACAGAAAGGGTGTTTTGGAAAGAGAGAGAGTTAAGATGGTTTTTACTGTATCTGAAAAATGTGCCTTTTTCTACTGTAGGTCCTAGAGAATGATTTAAATACCACAAAACAAAAAAAAGTCACTTAAGGTCTATGAATGCTTGCTCATGGGGGAGCAATGTGAAAGTTTTTTGCACAGCCCAACTTCAGACAATTAAACCCAAGCTTGCATGTCCTGTAATTAAACTACTACTTCTGGCGTGGATCTGTTTAACAGATAGCTGTCTTGCCACTTTTGATTTCAGTGGGTATCCACTGCCTTTTGTGATCTGCAGGAAGGAGGAAGCCCTGGCACAGCTGGCAGAAACCCGTTTGGGTCAGGACCACTGCTGTGGTGGGCTGGAGCAGGTCTGTGCAGTGGCCACATGAGCCGTGCAGGCGGATTTTAGCAGCAATGCAGGATGACTGGCTTTATCCAAAAGCTTTGACAAACATAAAACTTGGTTTCCCTCCTGGTATTTTCAACGATGAAAGACAACCTGCCTGAAAACTTTTAGCGGTGTCTTGGATGTTCACATGCCCAGTTCTCTGTTTCTTTATTGATTACAAAATGCTGTTGTCATTAGCAAGAGGGCTTGGGTTCTTCCTCCCCACCTCTGTAGACAAGACAAGGTTTTGAAATTGCAAATGCAGGCACTAGGAAATCCCATTCTTCCTAAAGTCTTGCCACATTTTCCCAAAGAGAATGTTGACATGAACATAAAAACCATAAAACTGATATAAACATAAATAAACCCAGGAAGCACAGTGCTAAGGTAGTACTTCACCCATGAATACACCAAGTGAAATGCTTGCCTTAGCAGTGCAGTATCACAGGGTTTGTCCTTTCCTTCTTTAACTTAAAATATGTTCAGAGTGGCTTCAGTCAATCAGCAGCAAATTATTTATATTGTCTATCTTGTTAAACAAGTGGAAGTGAAGAACCTAGGAGACTTCATGACTGGCAGTCCCAACAAGGTTGCTCAGACAAGGAGCTGAGAAATTTTAATATGTGGCCACACATAAATGTGCATATTTGTGCATCCTGAAATGTAACCTAACCCCAGAAATTGTACCACTGGCTCAGCTAGGCAAACACATAGCTCAGGAAACATCTTTTAATGGAATACTCACTAGCAGCTATTCGTGAATACCTCCATGAACCTAACAGCTTTGGTACTGTGTCAGGTGATTCCAGTGAAACACATCAACAGAATCAGGCTGTTAGTGCACAATTTATAAATGTAAACAGAGAAAACCATAACAAAGAGCATTTTCCAGCAACAACAGAAGTTCAGCAAAGTTTAGCAAAGATCCTGCTTTGATGCAAACATAATTAAAAGCAGAAAATACAGGAAATACGTAAGGCAAAAGTTTTATTTTCCAAAGTATAAGTATGTCCTTAGCATAATTTAAGTAATCCATTGCCATTGCAATCCTGATTGCTACAAAGTTGAAGGTAAACTTTTTGACCAAACCTATTGCACACTTTCTCCACAACTGTATAATAAAACCCTTCTCCTGTATCAAGAGACTCTTCACTGTGATTAGCTGGTCTGTAGAAGTTCAGTTAAGTAGTTGACTTAATTATGAAGGATGCTATTTGTTTGCACCGTTCCATTTTATAATCTGTGGCATATCACTCCAAGCTTGAGATTTCTTTTTGGCCAGTTCCATCCACAATGGCTGATCTGGAGCAGCGTTACTGGCTTTCTTCAAGTGGCTTATTTCCTCCTTATCTGCCAGTGCAGGTGATAGAGCTACTGTGAATAAAACACATGGGCATTTTACACTTGCTTGCTGTGCAGCTAAACACCCTGGCTCTTTCATCAAATACTTCCCATGCCTTGCCCTATGGTGGAAAATCTTTACATTTCACATGGAAGCTTCTTCTGCAATGTTACTGAGAAAATTACCATTCTGTGCTTTAAATAGTTTTTCTCATCACTAATATCTTTTGATAACTAAATTTACCAAAACAAAACATGATGACCTGGATTCCTTGTTGTCTCCTGTGTTAACACCTAGACCAAAGAAGAGAGAGTCTTTTCATTAGAAAAAGCATTCACTTGTAAGTTCCTTCTTTACCAGCCTCCAAATCACAGGAATTTTATTACCTTCAAAACTTCTGCCTTTCTTTCAAATTTTAATTTGACAAAGAGATTTACAACTAAGTTATTGTGGGAGGACTGATGGTCAGACAGTTTGTTATCATATAATTTCAGCTCGCTGAGGAAGCCACATTAAAATTGAATGCTACTGAAAATATTTTTGCTTACATTTGCACTGGGATGGTGCATTTGGGCCCCCATCCTGTGAAATGGCCCAGGATTCTCAATTCATGTTACTTTCAACTGCTCCTTGTTACTCGTCTGTTTGTAATCAAACTGGTCAAAAGAATATGCCACCACATAAAACTCTCAATGGAAGAGCTGAGGTAACTGTCATGGCTGATGTGGGGCAGAGGAGGAGATTAGGATCTAACCCCTACTCCTTCTGCAGCACACTCAAGCAAGATTTCTTCTGACAAGGTTGGGAGATAACAGTCTACATTTTAAGTTTTGTTTCCTACCAGGCACATAATGGGATAGTGATGTGGTTCTCAGCATGGGCTCGTTTGCTTCAGACTTTGTGTCTTTCCTCTGCTCCTCGGAAGTGGTTTTAGGTGCTGAGTGGGAAGGTTTGCTCCATTGTTGCTTCATTGACCCCTAGGCACAGAGAGGGATAAAATCCAAGTAATGCAGGGAGAATGAGTCCAGTTCAGAAGAACACAAACAATGGGAGTGGATGTGGTGCCGGCCACAGTTGAATACGTATCAGTCCCTATCCTCTCCCTTGGGCTGATACCTGTTCAGAAAGTTCCAGTGGTTTCACAGTAAGGTCCATGATACTCAATTTTACAAATTAAAACTACCCATCTGTATGTCTTATTCATAATGGTATCTATGAGTAAGCAATTATAGTCCTCAATGCAAAATGCATTCCAAGTCCTTTGCACATCTTTACTAGCATATATAGAATTTGGCAACAGTCTCATTCTCTCATGTTTCCCTTCCACCTTCCAAATTTTGTGGGTTAGGGCACTGTATTTTTGGACAGTTGATGGTAAATGGATTTTTCATAAAAACGAAATCAAACACATCCTCTCATAGATTTCCTTGACAGTATGAAAAGCTACCCTGAAGTGACAGTGCCTGGAGCCATGGGGGAGAAAGTGGGAGGAGCACAGTGGCACCAAGCCTCATATGCTGCAGTCAGGAGCATCTTGGCATGTTTCTCTGTTAGCTGCTATAGGGAAATAAAATGAATGGCATGAATTTTAGGGATCATTGCCAGCTAAAATCTGGAGATCCCAGTTCTGACATAGAAACTGTATTTTGGGTTCATTTAATCCCTTGATATCTAAGTGCTACGGTGACGTTGGGCATCACTGCAGTTCATAAGCTTGTCTAGACATCTTATTAGGTATTATTTCTCGTTAATCTAACCACTGCTATTTTTCATCATCTAGGATGATCATCATCATTTTGGGATGTAAGGCAGCTGTCTGGGTTTCTAACAGTACCATCGGAAGCAAGAAAGTAGGCCGTTTGCACTCGGAATGCTATACTGGTATAGGACACAAATGCTCCTGCATCAGGGCAGGGTTCTTCCTGTGCAGGGTGCAAAACAGGCAGCACTCACATGCTGCTGTTCCATGAGATAGTCCTGTACTAGGGAAACCTTATTAATGTTCTGAATTCATGCCACTTCTGCTGGCATAGCTTTGTCATCTGGGAAGATCACTTGCTACAGATGCCACCCTCTTTTGCATGGGCAATGACAGCCCATATTCCATGGCACCACATGTGCTTCTGAATTATCCATATACAAGGAACCAGAATTTATATCTTGGCACTCTCTACCAATGCAAAATTTATTTTTATCCTATTCCAAATCTCAAGGCTCTAAAAATTGTTACCTAGGAGCTTCTGGGACCAAGCTGTTCATTCAGTGTTAGATCAGTCAGAAGGTATATAGGAAGTTCAATGAAATGCTGTGCTTAGAAGGATAGTGAAAGAGAACATATTCCCTCTGCATTAAGAAAGATCAGAGATTATAGTTTAGCACCTCATTTAGGGTATTTTAGCATACAGTACACATGTCAGATCTGGTAGGTATGCCAAGAAATTTTACACACCTCACATAGTTCCAGGATTTCTTGGAAATACAGAATTACTTATCTGAACAATCAGAGAACTCTGAATCTGTAACACATTTCTGAGAGCAGTGTCTTTGTTACTTATGGTTATGCTCTTCAAGTATCTGCAAGCATTATGGCATGACTGGTAACGCAGCAGTAGATCCAAACAATACTACAGGAAGATGATACCATAAAAATCTGTGATGCTTTTGTAAGTACCTCTGTTTGTTCCTTTTCTTTATTCTGTTTCTCTGTATCTGACTTAATATCCGGAGCCACAGGTTTTTCTCTGTCAAATTCCTTCTCCTGATGCATGCCCCTCTGTTTTTGCCTTGCAATGGAAATCCAGGCTGGCTCTGCTGGAGTGGCAGGATCTCTTCCAGAGTCTCCAGTAGCCACAGGGGAAGGCACACTTTTCTCTGTTGACAGATTATTTATGTAAATGGTTATAGGAAAAAGAATTGTAATCAGCTTCAGCTCACACTTGCTCAATATGCTGATTGGTCCCAGGACATGAAACCCATCTAGATAAAAAGGAATTCTGTTTAGTTTGGTCTCTAGAGAGCAATTTTCCTGTGCTCACTGGTTTAAGTTATCATTCTACTGGTGAAAAGCACTTTGCATCTTTGTTCAGCTGGAATTGCAGTGTCGCTGCCCTCACATGAAGGAGATGCTGAAACATGAATCAAGCTTCAGTAATCTACCCATTTCCCAAAGTCTCCCCTTCTCCTCCCTCTTCCATGACCTCTTAGAGACTACCAGATGCCGATTCAAAGGTAGACACAGATGGACTGGGGTGTTGGAAAGGCAACTTCTCCCCCACTGAGGCTGGAGAAGAGGAGGCTGAGAGGAGACCTCATCACAGTCTACAACTTCCTTGTGAGGGGAAGGAAAGGGGCAGCCACTGATCTCTGTGGTGACCAGTGACAGGAGCTGAGGGAATGGATGAAGTTGTGTCAGGGGAGGTTTATATTGGGTATTAGAAAGAGGTTCTTCACCCACAGGGTGGCTGGGCACTGAACAGGCTCCCCAGGGAAGTGGCCACAGCACCAAGCCTGACAGAGTTCAAGAAGCATTTGGATGATACTCTCAGACATATGATATGACTCTTAGGGATGGTCCTGTGCAGGGCCAGGAGCTGGACTTGATAATTCTTGTAGGTCCCTTCCAACTTGGCATATTCTGTGATTCTGATACCCATGCTGCAGCAGCTGATGCCTTAGTCTGGTTCCTGCTTTCTTTTCACCCCTTTAGGAGCAGCCTCCCCTGCACAGCACTTTGGTGTCTGCAGGTGCCACAGGTGACTGTGCACAACAGACTCTGGCATCTGATCACACACAAGTACTACCAAAACCATGGTATGACTTCCTGGTCTTTGGACATGAGGTTTACTTTGACTTATCCCTGCTGACACTGACCAGCTTTTCACTGGTGCCAGTCACTTTCATGGTGCTCTACCAGAACAGAGATTTAGGCAAAACGAGAAAAAAAAGCACTTTCTAGAGTAGAGGGTCTAAAGTGTTACCCTGCTGTCCCCACAACTGTCACCCAGGGATATGCAGTATCCAGGGGTACGGGAAAGTGAAATACCCCTTTATTCAAATACTCTGTGAAGGAAAATCCTGTCTATTCACAGAACAGAACTGGATCAAGATAAGAGCCTCAGCAGCTCTGTTGGCTCCATCCCTGAGGTACTCCACTTTTTTACTGGCTCACACTGCACCCAAAATTGAATTTTCCAACTAATGTGGAGCTTCTGTGTAGTTTAAATGAGGAAAAAGAACATTACTAACAACCTTAGAGCCAGAAAGATTGATTTACTCTTTCCCAACCATTTCTGGACACTGATGTACCAAAATTTACAGATGGCTATTTCAGAGCAGAAGTTAAGCTTCTCATCCTCAAATCACACATGGTCCCACCCCTTGGAAAAGTTAGTTACATAGTCAGCATCCTGTTCAGGGACACAGGAGGAGGCAGATGCAGCCAGAAGGGATTACTGCCCCGAAGTCCCTTGGGGCTCAGTTGCTCTGCTGGCATAGAGCCTGTGGAGCTGTCAGGCACATTTCTGGAGGGCAGTGTCCTAGTACGGAGGAATGTGGCTGTGATCAGGAAGGCAGGCAAATTTGAAATGCATCGTGAAGGTATGGGAGATGGAAGGGATGATGCTATCCCAAGAGCTGAAGTCTGCAAACTCAGGCATATAATGAAAGCCCACAAACTTACTTTGCTCAGGGATTTTCTCAAGTAATTGTTATACCTCATCAGAGACAGACTAGTTATTTGAACAAGAAAACCTTATAAAAACCTATGTCAGCTAAAGAGAGAAAAAAAATATTTTTGCTTTAATTCCAAAGCAAGATGTTTTGCCAGCTGATGCTTGCTTTTCCCTTCACATTCATCTCATGAAATCTTGCAGTGAAACCTCTGGAAGAAACAAGACAGAAAGCCCAGCTGTGCAAATGCAGCACAGATGAAGCAGGGCCCCTGAACACTAAAGGAGCTTCCTTCCCTTTTGCACAGCATGTTACTCCAGTTCTCTGCATCCCACCTAACTCCCATCTTAGCATGACAACAGCTGCTCCTCCCATACTCTGTTCCCTATCATGGGGTTTTTTTACCTTTCCCTGGTTCTCCTCACTTCATTTTTGTCTCATTTTACAGGATAATAGAGAATAAGGCTGAGAGGGATCTCAAGATATCATGTAATCTATCCTTCAGCTGCAGGCAAGATCAGCTGAAAGATCAATTTCACATCAACTGTTTCCTCACAAATATGTATCTAGCTAACAACCTTCAAAGACAGGACAGGTCACAGACTCCCTAGGGAACCTATCCTATGGCATGGCTCTTCTTCTCCTACCTTTTTTTTTTTTTTTTTGCCTATTAGGTAAGTTCAATCTTCCTTGTTCCAATTTGAATCTTTAACTACTTCTCCTACACACTATGGACACGAGCAGATTACTCATAGTCTCCCTGTGGAAGCCTGTTATGCATTTGAAGACTCACACAATTTTTGAAGACTTACACCCTGTTTTTTTAACTTTTCTGATTAATAATATTCTCTAGATCACTCTTGCTTTTGTAGGAATTGTCCTAATTTGATTCAAATCTTCTGCAAATATGCTGCTCAAAACTGGCACTTGAGACAAAACAGTCTTACTATCAGCTGAAGTGGAAGGACTATGCCACTTTGCCTGAAATGCTTTCTTGTACACATCAGTCAGTGCCCTTTAACTCTCACACTTCTCCAGGATAACCATTAGCAGCTCAAGGACTGCTAGTCCATCTTCTCTAAGTATCCCAGGACAAACTTCATTAGGATCTTCATAAGTAAACCCACAAGGTTGAACTGATGTGATGTCTGCTCATCCATCCGCCGTCACATTCCTTCCTTTGCTTGCAGGCCATGCCCTTAAACACATCTGCATCTTTAAAGGGAGTGAGCAATTTGGGCAGGACCAGGAAAACCAGGTGCTAATCTTCATCAGTTCCCATAGCACTACTGTGGTATGGTACACAGATCTGCTACCACTGCTGAAGGTGATGTCTAGTGTTCCTCAGAGCTGAGGAACAGCTCTCTGGCTGTGCAGCTGCAGACACCACCACACACATCCTATTTGACCATTTTTTTACCTTCCTTCAAAGGAACCTTGGTCCTCAAAAACTCCAGTGTCTTTACCCTGAAGGCCCTTTTCAATCCACCCACCAACTTTCCAACGATACTGGGAATCTGGATTCTGCCTTGATGCTGCTAGTGATGTACATCTTAGTCTCTGTGACTCCAAATTCCCCTTTGTGTTTTGTCCCACTTTCCCTGTCATACCACAGGAGCTTTCTGTAAACATCAATGTTCTTCCTCCTCTGCTTCCACCACACAATCAATACTGACAAAATGACTGCTGTGCCCAGGGTCTATTTACTGTGCTACATGTAATGGCCTTATTTCTACCTGTGCTTCTATTCCTCTGTCATCCTCACAAATTTAGCATTCATCTTGCTGTTATTTCAATGTGCATTGCCTGGCACAATGAGGTGCCCAGTCCTGCAGGCATATGTCTGAGGCTGGTATTATACCAAAGTTTTTCATAAGGCAGATGCTCTAATGAAGGCATCCAGCACCCTTACTCTTTAGACAAATCTCTCTGATGAGATGCCAGACATCCTAGTTATGCCAATTAGAAAGCAGCCAAATTAGGGGCAAGTATCATTCCATAAGAGATGGTATCAGAATGCCCTGTGATAGTAGGGAATAAAAGCTCTTTATCATAATCTTAAAGATTTTATATGCATCTGTACGAGCCTGACTTAGGACAGCAGAATAGTATCACCTACAGAGGATCAAGAGCTGATCTGCTTCTGGGAGAGGCTTTCTTGTACCTTTGAGCAATTACATTCTGCCCTTGTTCCTGTGAGAGTCTTTGCTGCAGAAAGCCAGCCAGGCAGGCAAGGCAGAGAAAATGCCTTATCTTCAGCAAAAAACCCATCCAATGCAACCCACGCAGGATTTGCTACCTCATCTGTCAGACAGAATTACTGTAAGTGGTAGAAGAGGCATATTCACTATTTATTAGCTTTCCCATTGCCCAGAGGTCCTTTATATCCTCCCACCTCCAACTAGATAAGGTTTCTTGGCAGTATACATACACCATTGTTCCAGTCAGAAGGATGAAAGGTGATGACATAATTCAGGAGAAAGCATGGTGAAGTGACTTGGCAGTTTAAGGACCTGAGAATTCCTATGAAGCTCCTGGGCACCCTAAGGGACACCAAGAGACAAAAAGCTTTCTCAGGAAGTGACTGTTCTCAAGAGAAGTGATGCTTGCACATCCTCCTCAGTTCATAACCGTCTGATCACCTTGAACAAGCTCTTTTAGTCTTCTCTCATCCAGTCATGGGATAGCCCATGTGTTTGTATGGTTCACCACGTGGCACAGCACAGCGTTTAAGGAACTGGGTAGCCAGAGTGGAACCAGAAGTACTCAAAAGAATGATTTTAATTCCTACTTCTGCTGCATGTCACATGCACAGCAACTAGTACAGAAGCTTCCAGCTGACCAGTGTCACTCTTAGGGAGATAACATAGTACAAGACACAAGCAGTGGCATCCTCAGTTGGAAGCTGTGTGAGCTCAACAGACCAAAACCATTGCAAACACACTGTGTTTCACTTCCCCTCTGGTGAAGCAGGGCCAAGCCTCTTGCTTCCGCATTGTGCTTGGGAGATCTTCTGAATAAAACTAAAATCTGGATCATATTCTTCAGTTCTTATTACAACATGTTATTTAAAACAATGTGCTATTCAACTTGTTATTTAATAACTTCATAAGCTAATAAAGGATATTGCTGGCAGCAATTTGTCTCTCATTCATTCCCAGTTTTAACCTCATGATTGTATCTTTCCCTGGTTTCCTTGGAGCTGGCTTGGCCTCAGGCTTTTTTTTTTGAAAGAGAGGAGCCCCTGCTTCCCTTTGGTATAAGCCACCAACAATGGAAAGATACCAGGTCAGAACTTGTCAAGCCACTCTGTGCATAATGTCACCATGTATTAAAACCAGCAATTAGTGTAGACTGCTGAAGCCTTTTGTTGCCACTGGAAACCACACCCAGAGGCTACTGAAGCCTTCCCTTCATGTCTTTCCCACAGCCACCAAACACACATGGACAGTCACAAGACCAGCTGCTCTGTTTGCATTCTTCACCATTTCCACAGCTTCCAGACCAACCACGAAGGATAGACTCTGAAGCCAACTGAACCACATCCACCTTCTCAATTCCCTCCTGCAGCTCAGAATTCCCCAAGCTCTCCTCCACTGGGTCTGATAGCAGCAAGGCTGGCTGCCTCAGTGGTCCTCTCAAGGGGGAAATTCCCCTGCTGCAACCCATTTAATGCAGGCATCTGTTTCCCTCAGTATCATACTGAAACAGCATTCCTTTTTTTCTCTTAGACTAAAGCTCTCATCTTACAGACAAAATTTCTTCTGCCTAAATATTGTGGAAATGAATGTGTACACTTCTCATTGATAGTTGGATATCATCATGTAATGTGTGTCAGACTGGCTGTGTGAACAATAAGATGAAGATAAAACATTAATCTTTATGTACAAAAGGGGATCTATGACTGACTTGTTATTGTGCATCAGTTTATACACACACAGAAAGTGAAAGAGAAATACATACCTATTTCTGTCTATTGACAGACAGACATACTCTGTGTATTCAAATGTATTTCTGTGTGTGTGCTGCTTATATGGATTACCCCAGCAAAGACATATTTAAATATCACCCTGAGATTTAGGAATTGACTTTGTCTTTTTTAGAGATGGCCTCAGATATGTACCCATTTTCTTTAAATCTAAAAGCCTCTGTACACACAAAATATAGCAGAGGCTCTTTATGATATTTAAATCTCATACCTGGAAAAGAACACCTTATGCCTGCAAGGACTGCAGAGTGGTTACTCTTGCTGTACATCTGTGCAGATGAAAGGTCAGCAGCAGAATATTAGAGTCTTTTGAAAGTCAAACCACTAACAGCAAGCAAAGCTAGCTTGGGGATTCCCGGAGTGTTTTAAAAGCAAACATACTCAAAACTAATCCAAACAACTTTACACAGAGAGATAACACCCTCTGTATGCAAGTATCATTGTTTTATAACACTGTTTATGCATGTATATTTAATTCCACACTGTTGTATCTTTGCTCATTTATAGAACACTAGTTATTTTAAGAAGGGCTTTACAAATGCATATGGCATTTAGTATATCCTGGCCTACATATTCCCCTTTGTTTATTAAAGCACTACATGCATTCGTGTCAGTATACACACCCAATTCCTTCATTTCAAAGTATTCTAAAAGATTTTGCTAAGTATTTCTGTCATTTCTTCCTTCTCTAAGCTGCTCTGCAAGGTATTTGACTTTTGATTGGATCTATACCACAGATGCCAGGAAAGCCTTTTTCACACAAGAAACTGCTGTTTGCATCAAAGTGGATGCTGGAAAACAGCCATGATGCAAAATAGCCTGACACAACTGAGAGAGCAAATTCCTTTGGAAAAATAAAAAATGAAAATAAGAAAATAAAAATAAAAATAAAATAAAAAAAAAAGAAAAAGACATCTTTCTTTTTAGCTATAGTCAGGACAGCATTAAAGCAATGTCTTTTTGATGCAGAGAGCAACATTTTTCTTGTCATTTCAGAGCCTGTATTTGCCAGACAACGCACACCAATTTCATTCACTGTTACATCCATCGTCCTTCCCTGAGCTCCTTTTCTCTGTTTAGGGCATCTTCCCACTACAGCTCCTTAGTGGCTGATTTTTATATGTCCTAATATGCACATTCACATAGGTATTGCTTATGGTTTTGCTCTTGTAATAACCTGTTAGCATATGGTAATTGTTTCTGCCCTTTACAGGATTTATAGCAAAGTCTGTCAACTATAAACAACACAGTTTAACCTTTTAAATCTTGCAAGCACTTGTGCCTTTATCTCCAGAAACTTGAAAATTACTCCTCCTGGGCTGACTAATCACAGAATATTCACAGATCCATTAAAGAGCCACCTTGCAGTCCAACAGAGGCCAAGCAGTCCCTGACTAGTTCCCCAGAAAACTCTGGGGAACAGGAGTGCTGCTTTCACCTGCTGGGGTGGTAAGCCAGCATCTCATCAGCCCTCCTGTTGCCTTTGGTACCAGGAGTGCTGAAAAGCTAAAATTTGATCTGAATGCACCAAATTGCTCCTGCTGACCCCATGACACAGTAAACTGACTATTTTGAGATGAATATACATGAGAAGGGAACTGCACCCCCTTACATCATCATTTCACAGCTTGTTTTCTTGTTCAGCACAGGGATTTCCTAACACAAAGGGGGAAGAAACTCCGTGACAGCATAAAGTGTCTCATGATGGTGACCACAGCTCTTTGAAAGGGCTGATGAACCCAAGGACTAAGAAAGGGCTGGGTGGGCAGAAGATAGCGTTTAGTCAGATGTCTAAAGAGAAAGTTCTGCCATGAGGTGGGAAGGACCTCAGGTCAGTTTGGAGCAGATTGCTTTGTGTTTAGAATTAAACTCTGAGTCCTGGCATGCCCTCATATCACAACCTATTACCAAGCAACTCAAAGCTGGAGATATTAAGTCGATACAATAAGATCAGTGGGGCAGGAGATAAGGAAGAAAACCAGTTACCATCACAGATCAATCTGAACCATCATGTTAAACAACGCCAGGCCATACAGATTTGGCATAATACTCTAAGGTGGAGAGGAACACGTTCAAAACAGGACTTCTTAACCCTGTTTCAAATTCCAGGTGCATGCATTTCTACCAGGGAGGCCGGGGCACAACTCTTGCCTGCAGATCCTATTTTGCAGAGGGCAGCCCCAGAGCCCAGGGACAGGAGACTCCTTCACCCTAGGGCTGAGGAACCACAGGAGAGCCTGGAGGAGAAATGTGCTCCCCGCTTTAATTTCTTCCCCTTCTCCCTTCTCCCGGCACTCACTGTCTCCCGCCCCACTCCACCTGCAGGCACCCTAGGACTCAGCAAGAGGGATGGGACAAAGGACTTTGTGCAGGAGCACTAGTGCCCCCACTACTTTTCTCAATCCCCTGCCAGACCAACACTACCATGCTAGGTCTCCTCCTCACCTGTTCCCAGGTTGACCCTCCCCAAAATCTCAATCCATCAGAGATTTGGGCATCACTGAAAATAATCAACTAGTCAGGGGAGCAGAGAGGGGACAATGCTTTTAAAGGGAGCACTAGGATTATATAAATATATATTACATATATATGTATCTCCTGCCTTGCCTGCATGATGTCGGAAGGCTCTGGCTAAATGCTGTAGGGACCTCATACAGATGTGGATGCAAATGAATCCCCTTTTTTATGACTGCTGGGAGAGCAGGAAACTGTAAACATGGCCAGAGTCCTGCAAGAACATCTGCGATGCTGAGGCAGGTGACAACTGGAATCAGGTGTCACTCAGGGCATCAGCAGGTTGCCCTTGTAGCCAGGAAGAGACTTTTGGCACCCTACAGGACAAGTGGCCTCCTGTGCCCTGACGTCTTCTGCTCCTTGGTGTTTCTCCGCTCCAAAGCTCAGAGACTGACCTGGAGCAGATAAGCGCAACCAGAGCAGGGGAGCTCTGCAACGGCACAGAGAAACCTTGTCATTTGCTTGGCCAGCATCTTCTCCTCACATTCTTAACATCAAACCCATGATCAGACACATCCAGGGCACGGAATAATCTTCTCCCACATATCAGAAGACCTAAAGATTTATTCTTTCCCTTCTTGGCTGTTCTCTGAAGCGAAGAGCAGAGGTCTTCTGCTAGAATTGCTTGAGCACACTTCACTGAACTTGTTTACTGCCACTGCAAAGACCTCAGACAGTAGTGCCACCTCCAGTCTTTTCTGTTCTTTGGTGTAGCCCAAAATATATTAGTCTCCAGAGGACTGATTTTGTTTTTAAACTCTAACCCAATTATAGACAATTTAACAATCTGCAGTAGACATGAACTTACGGTCTTTCCTGGCTTTAAACTCGAGGAAGCTGCAGGGGTTTTGATTTTTGTTTTAAACAAGGCATGAGTAATGATAAAGGTGGATAAAAGAATAAGCAAAGCTCACAGGAGGCAATAAATAAATGGTGTGTTGACCACAGCAGGTAAAGATGGGCCTCACTGCATTTTTGCCTCAATGCTAAGGGGAAAAAGGTCTAGAGGTCTGAGTCATTCATCACACACAGGGCGCTACACTTGATATGTGCCCCTGGCTTTTGAACTGCCATGCAAGAGCTCTAAATGGGACGGTTAGTGGCTTGATATTTCTGTTTCCCAGTACTTGCTAATGCACTTTATTTTTTGACTGTCACTTTGAATATCCTTTAAACAATGCCCTGCAATGCAAAAATCAGAGGCAAACATATCTTATTCTGTCTGCTATTTCTTCCCTGCTCTCTGATAATCTTTTCAGCATGAGAGAATCAGGGAGTAACATTGCTGAAGGCACAACCATCAGCTGGTGCTCATCAGTGTTGTGACTGACCCAACAGTACTGCCTCTCACACTCTCACAGATAAGATCACTCTTTGTAAGTGAAGGTAACTTTAGAAAGTTTTGGGAGGCTTACCAGGCACTTTACAAGGACTTGACACTTTCTCCAAGTCTCTCTCTTCATTTCTGGATTCTGGAGAATGCACAGCTTTGTCCTGCTTCTCCTTGTTTGCAGTATTGTTTGGGATGGTTATGTTTTGCAATGCTGGCTTTTTAGGCAGTGGAGGTTTGCTGCTAAGCTGTTCAGAGGACTTTGCTTTGGGTTTGATATTTTCATTTAAAGAATCACCAATATTTGCATTGGCTGTTTTTTTGATCCCTGCCTTATCACCTTTCAGAAAGGAAGTCAATCCCTCATTTTCTAAATTAAATTCTGCACTGTATCTTTTAATCCCTTTTGATTCTGGTGATGAGTTGTCTCTATATTTCAAGGACAGTGAGGTGGATCTAAGTTTCACTTGAAAAGGACTTTGATCATTACAGCTTGGCTGATTCTGAGATACCACTGAAGAATTGCCTGGCATCAGCACTGTATCAACAGCCGGAGAAACATAACCAGCCAAACTTCCTGTAGGTTCTGTGCTCTCAGAGTCACACTCTGGCAACAAAGTCTGCTTTTTCTTGCTGCTTTTTTCCTCATCCACATCTGATCCCTTCTGGGAGTCTTCTTTCCACTTCTCACTTCCTGAGAATACCTTTTCTTTGGACAGGAAGAATCTGGTATTTAATGGACTTTCTAACTCTGATCTTTCTGGGAAGTGTAGGCTTCTAGTTCTTGGTCTCTCCCGTGCAGAGGAAACAGAAAACTTTCTGAAGGCATTGAGTTCATTGACTACTTTTTCAGCTTTCTTCCCCAGTAGTTCCTCTTTGTGGACCAGTGACTGACTGTTCTCCTTACCAGAAGCAGCTGCCTCTTGCGCAATCTTTATTTTCTCTAGAGAGCAGGAAGCAGGTGATCCCGTCCACACTGAGGAAGCACAATGTGAAACACAGAATGAGTCTGTGGGCTGGGAAGATCCCATGAAAGATTCCTTGCTGGACTCTGACAATAGAGTAAACTCTTTCTTTCCCTCTTCTTTAGGGGGCATTTCCACAAGTGTCTGATCATCCTTCTGTATATCTTCTTCTGACCTTCCCAAGCAAACAAGACTATTCTTGTTAATTGAAATATTTTCTTCAGATGGGATTTTATTTAGTGGAAACACAGTAGGAAGCTCCTTATTTTCTTGATTTAAAATATTGGTTGACACATCACTCACATCCTCAGGCAACAGAACCAGTGTTTCTGAGGAATCTTCTTGCTTTTGTACTTCTCTGTCAGGACTGGAGTAGGAAGAAACTGCGGAGTCTTTGTCTTTTGTCAGCAGTGAGGACTCAGACTCCTCACATGTTGTTTCCAGTGTTGGTTGGCAGACCTCCGGCTTATTATCTGGAAGCAGCTCTTCCTGCACAACAGCAGACTCAGAAGCAGACTGAGTCATCACTGGCCTCAAAGCAGTGGGGAGGTCCTCAGGCATTCTGGGCTTTGTCCAGGAAGGCACATCCTGCATTGCAGCTGTGCTGCATGGCAGTTCTTGATTGCTGGGTTTGAATACAGTATCATCCTCTTCTTCTTCTTCTGGGGTACAGCTCAAATCAGTCAGAGATTCAGACTGGGTCCTCTGCAAGAAAAAATCCAGAAAACCCCATCATCACATACAGTTTGACTTTTTTTCTTATTTATCATTACATTTACAACCAAGAGCATAGAGAGGAAGGCAATACTTGCCTCAAATGCTGAGCTTGCAGTTTTCTTAACCTTTTTTACTTAAGCAGATCCTGGAATAATGCATTTAACCAATATAAAAGCAATAAGTGACACTTCCTTCTGCACAACTAGTGCTTTCATGCCTTTGTAGATGGGAAGTTCATCAAAACAATGGCCATTGGACTGTCCTTGGCAATTGATTCCCCAGAGCATACTGCCTATGTTGTGCTGCTCTTAGGCGAAAAGCAGCACTTGAAAGAGAAAAATCTGTCCCTTTGTATTTTGCTACTCCATACTAGCATTAAAAATAAAACAACCCATTCTTCCTAAAGCATGACTCTGAAGAGGGAAGGGTACATAGAAGGAAGAGCAAAAGCCTAACAAATCCATCCGGTTATGACACGTCTTGCCAGCTGAGTATCTGCCCCATATGGCAGTCTTGTGTCTAATCCCAGTGCCATACGGCATTATAACCTTGCCTCCTCTGTGTAGAAGTCTGCTTTTTCTTTCAAATTTGATGACAGTTTATAAATTCATATGTAGTTATCTGTGAGGTCTTGTGATTAAACTTCAGGTGAGGACTGGCTAAATATACAGGATTATTTGAAAATACAGTATTAAGATGCTGAATATGCCTTTTGATATGCTGCCTGTATTAGCTCACTGATTCACTGTAGTTTGTTGTGTAAATAAATACTTTGGATGTAGGCCCTAATTCTAAGAACACAAAACCTGGACTTTGAAGATATTTTAGGGTTCTTCCAACTTCTTGTTTTGTAAATGCAACTGCAAGAGCAGAGTTGCAATGCCATCTGCATTTACAATCCATATACACAGGAACATAAAAGCAGAAGGCATCAGTTAGCCAGAAGCAAGGTGCACCGGCAGAGTCAGGCAAGAAAATATTAAAAATTGTATTATCAAAACATGTGAACACTCTCCATGGAAAACCAGGAGGGCTCAGTCATCTGGCAGTTCCTAGGTAGTCTGGACAAAGCAATTGTATTAGAGTAACAATGTTAGAGTGAAAGAGGAGGTTTGATCAGTGACTTATTGCTTTACATGATTTTCTAAAAAACTGACCTTATCAATGCTGAGCTGAAAGGTCACTCACAGATTTTGGAAAAGACAGAATATTAGCTAAGTAGTATTTTGAACAGAGGAAGTAATATTTCTGGTAATAAGCAAGCTAAATTAAAGGTTTTACTGTATTTAAAACATGAAAAAACTCCATAAACAATAAAGCACAAATACTGTAGTAAGAGCTGCAAACTTCAGTGCAGAAAGAAAGAGAAAGAGAGAGAGAAACAGAGAGAGAGAAAGAGAGAAAGAGAGAAAGCAAGCAAGAAAATAAAGAAAGAAAAAGAAAGACAGGGAAAGAAAGAAAGAAAAGAAAGAAAAGAAAGAAAAGAAAGAAAGAAAAGAAAGAAAGAAAGAAAGAAAGAAAGAAAGAAAGAAAGAAAGAAAGAAAGAAAGAAAGAAAGAAAGAAAGAAAGGAAGGAAGGAAGGAGAGAGGACTAAACTATGTCCTTCATAAGATATGACAAAGAATCAGATAAATGGCGTTTTAAAAGCATGGTTTAAAAACAATGTTTTTAATACTATATAGTTTAAAATATTTTTTTAATAGTATACACTTTGCTTTTTGTTGTGCTTTTTTTTTTTTTCCTGTGAAGACTTATTTTAATTCTCAATAGTGCACGTAAAGGATTTACAAGTTTTGGGGCAGGGAGATGTCTAAATGTAGAACAGTCCTTATGCACAGAATCTGGCTCCAATTAACAGGTCAGAACTTACTCTTTCTGTACTTTCTGAAAACATTAGCCCAATTTTACTTGTGAAGTTAAAACAGTTGCTCCATTGAGTCTCAAAGACTCAGGATTTTACAGGATCTTTCAGACTAGAAAAAGTAGACAAGTTGATCTTAACAATTAAAAAAAAAAAGAAATTAGGCAGTCAGACCAACTTCTGCATCACAGACAGGATACTAAATTGTATTGCACAGTAAATTTAAGAAGAAAATGTTATACAAACTACTGCATAAAGAGTTAACAGCTAAACTCATAATTATTTAATCTCTTCCTAATGTCTACTCCAGACATGCAGTCTTATTAGGTTACAGCTATTAAAACCCAATGCAATATCTATGCCACAATCTGACTTTGTCATATCTGAGTTTGAAATACAAAGTCCAGTACGAACTTTCCAGGTTTGTGTCAACGGTGACACTGCTTATTTTCACAAGTACCTGAGAAAATCTCATTTTACTGGATCTCTGTTTCCGGGGTTTTATTAAAAGCTTATGTTTAGCAGCAGAATTATCCAAGAAACCAGAAAGCTCAGGTGGAGTGTCAAAACTGGCTGTAGGTGAGATGGTACTGTCAGATGTCCGGGGAGATCCTGTTTTGGCACTTTCATGCCTAGTGAACAGCTGACCATCTGTAGAGCGAGATCTAGAAGAAGCACCCAATGTAACCTGAAAAAAAGAAAAAAAGAAAAAAAAAACAAACAGAGAATCAAACAAAGAAACAAAGACATGAAAATAATGATCCTACAAATAAGTACCCATGTTTATTGGTATTTTCATTTTGCCTCTTTTTGACTTCTCTTTAAAATTCATTGCACCTAATGTTGCATGTGATGTACTGGTGGCAATTCTGCATTTTTAGCTGCTTGAATATCATGATATATTGTGCAGTGGGAAGAAGCAAGTCACATTTAACTGGAAGATCTAAAGCACACAAATACATGGCCAGCATGTTTCAGAAGGCAGATTTATGAAGAGTACTCTGTTACAGAACCGAAACGGTCATTTTCCTTTCTGAGTCTGTCCTCCAGCATTTGTGTCTAAGCTCCTACCCACAGTTGTGCTGTACTGAGCATCTTTATCTTCCTGTATGTCATCAGGTCCCTTCCAACAACTCTACAATACCCTCTTAAAGACAAAAGAGTCAAACATAAGTGGCACTGACACTTAAGTCACCTTGTGTTTTTACCTCATGTGTATATATATACACATACAAAGTAACTAGGCAGTTCACCTGAAATGTAAAATTTCATTTGTAGACCATTCTAGGGAAGGAAATGATGGATAATTCCAATTTGAGGCCAATAACCCTTCCAGAAACAGCTCATAAGTGCTGAAAGGGGTGTAGTGCTTTCATGGAGCTAGAATCCACCTTGCCTGTGAGCTCAGTCAAAAACTACCCTAGTCCCAGGAATGATGCAAAAAGGAGATTGGAAAATTCCTGAAAAATTACTCTAAAAAGGGTTCCTCCTTTCTCTCCAATTCAGTTTTGCAAATAGGCAAAATGATATTTCCAAACTATCTGTCACAGCAGTAACATGACCTCTGACAACTGTGACAGCACTTCCTTTGTAAGCTTAAAATTCCAATTCATTTCATTAGAGGAGCTGTCGTGCTTTGTCATACTTTCTTCTTCTTTCTTCTTTTTTCATCATCTTTCTTTTTTTCTCTTGAAGTGTTATTTTACTAAGGGGGTTGGATTGGAAAAGGGGAGAGAGGTTAGTGTTCATTTTATTTGGGAGGGAAAAAGCACCAGTGTTTTCTGCAAGTAGAATTCTACATTATGCACTGTAGCCAAAAGATACTCTGTAGTGTAGTGAGGGCCTGCTACAGCTTCCTCAATGGCCAGGGGAAAACTCCCATTGATTTTAGCAGAGGCTGGATCCACAGCTTCTGATCATACTTTCTATTTTCATACTTTCTATTTAAGAAAAAAAACGTAGCTCAGCCATGCTGAATAATGGATGCTCTCATTAATTTTCACTTTACAATACCTGCAGTCTAGTACTCAAACATGACTAATGTACAACAAACGATACGTGGCTTCATTATACATTAGCACCTAACAGTGAATACATTGACATTTCAGCTCCATGATAAAGAAGCAGCACATGTTCTCTTTCAAGGCACGTCATTATTTGCCTGCCTTTCTTCTGGCTCCTGCTTTGCCTTGAGAACTTTGCATGTCTTCTCATTGGCAGTGCTCAGTGTTGGCCATTATGCCGGAAGATCTGAAATCTGGTTTCTTACTTAAATTTCAGCAGCCTGAGTGGATGCCAGCTCTGAGCCAGCTGCAGAAGTTGCTGTCCCACAAAGTCTGGCTCTGGCAAAGCCTGCTGGAGAAGGAAACAGCTGGTGGACCCCCTTCTCCAAGTCTCACGTGCACATGGCTCAGTTGTCCTTCAGCTGTGTCCTTCACAAGGTGGGGGGCCATGAGGAAACCACAACCCCAACGCTAAGACAGGACAGTCGTGATTCCTTTCTTCAATTCAGAAAAGCTTCCAAGGCACAGCAAGGTGTAACTGCTGTCTAGAACCTCAGGGTTGCATTGTGCAAAAATCCTCAGCCCTGCAAACTGGTCTCCTCTGACCTCTAGAAGCAGTGCTAATCTCTCTGAAATGCCACTCCAGTGGTTGGGGAGGAAAGCCTTCAGATGAAGCTACATTCTGGCTGCACTCTGAAACTGGACTGGGATGAAGAGAGCTCTCAGCTAAACCATGGGGCATGTGGAAAAAGCTAAGCAACGGTGTAGTCACCACCACGTCCCAGGAGTCAGCGAGTGAGTCAGAAAGTGATGTTAATGGAACAACAGGGAGACATAAATCCTCATTTAGCAAACATGGATCTGGACTGGACATAATTACAGTGAGCCCAAACCAGTTTTCAAGAAATGTCTTTGTCTTGTATTCTATTGTTTTTCTTTAAAAAATATTAAAATTTCACTGCGTGTAAGCAGCTTTTTAAACAGTTTCGTGTGGAATCTAAGAAGTATGGCCAGAAATGTTTGCTAGCTGGCCTTGAAATGCATTTTGCATAATTACCAAGAAACGGTCAGCTCAGGACTAGTTTCTCTATTTCCTTTCTGCAATTCCCCTTCACCCCTCCTCCTATTTCTAGAAAACGCTCTTCCCTCTACCCCCTGTGTTGTTTCCACCATGACTCCAGCTGTGGACAGCTAAAAGGGACTCTTCAGAGCTTTTCAAAACAGCCCTTTAATCAGCCAGAACGGCTGGCTGCTGATTGAAGAAAGTCATCTATTCGCCTATACTCAAATCCTTAAAATATCACTTTAGCAAAATTCACAGCCCAAATCCAGTTGAAGGCTGAGCCTCAAACTCCCAAGCAGCAATGTCAGCCACTATCATCAGGCAAACACTTTCTGTATAGTACAAGGTAACTTCATACTTAAAGCATGGTCTGGGAAGACTTCAGATGATCTAGAGTTTGTTCACATCTCTTCAATAAGCTTTCTCCCTTATCCTATACATGTAACTCAAGCAGCCTTTCCTGCAACACCCTCTATTATAAAAAAGGGGCTACTGTTTCAGTGTCTGGTACTCTGAGATTAAATCATGTCTGCAAATTTTGCTAAAGGATATGAGCATTCTAGAGACCTTAATTATTATAAACAGGAGATTACCTGGCATCAGTATTACGTTGATAAATAATCACAGCTTTTATGTTAGACGGACAAGCATTAAAAAAGCACAGTAAACAGACAGGCATGCAGTTGCATACATACAAAGTTGGTTTTCGCAGCAGACAGGCAACAAAATCATACTTATGTCTTACATTTCTTTTAAAAACTACTATGGGTAAGTGCTTGTCCCTTAATACATTTGGCAGAAGTTACCTGTTCTTCTTCTTCACTGCCTGTTCCAGCTAAACTCAAAGAGCTAAGGTGCTTGTGAGAGTCAAAGAACTGTGGGATGGAATGAGGAAGAGATTCAGTAAAAGATGACAAACAAGGTGGATATAATTGCAGAAACCATCTACACAAAGTGCACAAAGGTACTGACAATGTAAGTTGTTTTTCTCAACAGTCTTAAAGATTAGCAAGGACACCGCAAACATAAAGTGTAAGACATGCAGATAAAGAATGAAATAATGTCTAACAAAATTATCATTTAAAAAAACTCCAGCTTCAAATTATTTTTTTTCTTTTCCCAATGACAACCTAGAAAAACATTCGAAAGCTCTCTTATCAACACACTCAAGGGGGAATAGATTTTTCAGCCTCTTTTTTTCATGCCTGGCAGCTCTCTAGTCTCTATAAAAAACACAGCATTCCCATGCACACACACAAACATCCTCTCCTTCCTAGTTCTGCATTTTCTGGTGTGATATTTATATTTTAACAGGAACAGAGATTCTAAGTAGCTGTTTTCACAGAGAGAGAGCATTTTCCCGTTCTGAGTAAGGTATTTCTGAATTGCTCAGCAATAAAATAGTGATACTATAGCAAACCTAATAATTTATTCTGCCTTCTACACATAGGTAAACAAGTCATTGAACCTTGATTTTTGTCAACACTGGAACTACTCACTCTTGTTCTTGTGCCTGAGTTCAGGCTTTCATAGAGCAAAGACATTTCTGGAGGGCTTCTGGGTAATCCATCATCTTCAGAACTGGTCCCAGCATCTTCTGTTCGCTTTGCATGAAGTCCAAACAGAGGCGGAGGCCCCAGTTTCATGGTAGGCTGGAGTTTCAGCTTCAGTGTGGCATAAAATACATTAGCATATGATAGTGTGGAGATTTCCCCAGAACATTTTTTAGGTCAGGTCAATGAGTTACCATTATTTTAACTTCCCAAGTGAATGATCCTTAGCATAGGATATCTAACTTTCAGCATTCTCTTAGGGAGCCAAACAACTTATCCATTTTTGAGTTATCATTTAAATGGAACCAAGATATGAGAATGCTGTCTAATCAACAAATGTAACATTTAACATAAGCTGCAGAAAGATGTTACTTACTAATCAAATGTTCAACCACAAATATTAACCCTAAACAATCAAGTCGGGGAAGACATTCCAACTCTTGTATTTGAAAAAATTATGTTGTGTAAATTACCTGTAAAGCTCTAATCCGGTCAGAAATGTTTTCTTGAGAAAACACTCTTACTGGCCTTGGAGGCTCTTGCCCAGTCTCAAGGATGAAAATGCTGTCATGTGACAAAGCTCTGCTTCCCATAATGCCTCTGTGTGTCCTAGAATAATATAACAAATAAGTGAACACATACAGACTTTTTTGCCAGTTCTCTTAACTCAGGTAGGTGCTCTGTTGAACGTGGAGTGGGAGACAGGTGTGCATAGCATATATCACAAACAAGATTCCAGACTTCTCCATGAATACAATACAGTCATTCAGGCTAAACTAAGTAACACCTTTAAAAAATCAAACAAAAATTTGCAATGCCACATTAACAAATTGAGTCAAGGTTAAAAAGACAGTTTAACCCAAAAAACTGAGTTACATCCTATGGAAAAAGCCACTGCCCCTTGGCTGGAAGCCAGCAGCTGGACAGTGCCACAGGTGCAAAATGAAGGAGTTCCCATAAAGGGAACTTCTTGATAATGACTGACCATTACCATAGGAAGAGTAAGTACATTTTACTATCTAAATGTGGCACAGCATTTAACACCTTTGTGCCAGACAGATCATTAGCAAAAATGTTTCAGGCAATGTAGTTCTCACATACAATCTTTTGCATAAATCCTTACACGATCCTTACGAAGTGCCATGCTTTATATCAAGATCCCTGTAATTTTCTCTTATGAGCATGTGGGACACTCTTTGTGGCCTAGTGAGAGGAAGTGAGAGATGCTTTGTGGGCAGTTTCTCTCATATTCTGTTTCCTACTTTTGATGCATGCACTGTGTAACTTCCTTTGCAAATCGTGCATGTGGGATATGAGCACCTTGTTTCCTTATGGGAATGGTACAGGAGACCCAGAGACAGCCAGCTAGCTGCTAGGAGGTCTCTTGTGCTCATTTTCCTCAGCTTAGCTTACAGCCTAACTAAGTACAGGAATATGGCCAAAACAGTCAAAAATTGTACCCACTCAGACATGACCTTGTTGAGTTGTGCATGAGGGAACAAAAATCTCACCATCCATGTCTATGAAATATGTTGCCAAACAGCAACACTATAGACTACCTGGTGCTGCCAGCCCAGAACTCCTGGGACGTCAAGATGGACTAACATGACTGTTGCCAAGGCCACGAAAGCAAAAAGAAAAAAAAAAAATTAATAAACCCCCCCAAAAAACCTAAACCAAACCAAAAAACCTTAAAAAACATTAATTGTTAATAATTTCTTTTGGTTGTTTGGCGCTTCCTGGTGGCCACATGGTATAATGTTTTAAATGGCTGGGATGGTTTTACTGTCCTGTCCCAGGACACAGCAGCATCTCTCACTTGAGGACCACGAGGCTTGTTCTGAAAGGCAAAACATCCACCAGTGTCAGAACTTGCTTTTTAGGCAGCCAAGGAGGAGGCAGTCCATCTCTCCATTCAGGAATACATTTGAACTTTAGACTGGGTTTCTTATGGTTACCTTTCATAGTGGGTAATTCATGCCTGAATGAAGACAGGGTTTTCAGAGGCACATAGATATACACGCTGGGATTCATCTGGTCTAACTTCAGATGTTAAACCACAGGTGTTTACATCAGAGTTGGACACCCCTGGCTCCTGTTTACATTCAGTGGGGAGATAAGGCACTTCTATAGTCTACTTCGTACACAAGGATAACACAAGCTTTCTTACTAATGTTGACTTTTCTCTGATGACTGTAAAAGGTTGGTGACTAACAATCCCTGCCCATGGCAGAGGGACTGGAACTAGATGATCTTTAAAGTTCCCTTCCAACTCAAACTATTATGTGAATCTATGGGTCAGATGCAGACATTTGTCCTTTGGTCAAGTGAATCCCATGTAAACAGGGGAAACAAAGGCTTCAGAGCCCCTGGTTTCATTTGCAGTCATCCTATTACTCCCTCCTTGCTTTCAAAACCGGGCATAAATGGTTAGGCAACTAAGTTTCTTTAAAAATCCTTAGAGTTACATTTTAGGGGGAAAAGACAATCCTGGTAAGATATAAGCTGAGTATCTAATTCATTTTTGAAGATTGGGAATTACATTCTTTTGAAATTATAACCCGAGGCTTATTTATGATTAAATGAAAGCTTTTTTAGTTAGTATTTCTTGTTCCACTCTATCCAATTACCTTCTGATTTGTCTTGCATCAGCCATGTTAATTTGTACTTTCCTGGAAAAAGCAACTGTTTGAAAATTCAGCATTCTGAACAAGAGGAGGAGGCAATTTTGGGGTGTCTTTAATCTACAAACATTGTAGCAGTTTCTGTATTTGTTTACCAGACAGAGTCCAAAGACTTACTCAAGTTCATCTTCAGAATCATCATGAACATGCATGTCATGAGAGGCCACAACATCGCTTGTTGACTGGCATAACTTCAGACTGCTGCTTGCAGAAGACGTGTCTTTTCTTTTCTTTTTACCAAAAAACTTTTTGAAAGATTTGAACTTTGATTTTTTCTTTCCTAAGTGAAGAAACATAAATAGGATGCAACTAGCAGCATGTGCAAATTTTTGAACATAATAATTCCTTTATAATTTTTTACATATGTGGATTTTTTTCCTGGAAAATGCAATACAGTCCACTCTTGCATTAATGTCTTTCAAGACTATACTGTTAGCATGAAATTACTATTATCTTGGAGAATGGATTGCAATGTTTATGAGACATAAGAAATAATTGATGGTGTAGAATTATTTCTAATAGAGTTTCTACTTGCCTTCTGAGGTAATTACACTGTGAAGGAAAAATTTGGTCTTAACAGCCTGGGAAACAGAAAAGAAATTACAACTTGGGAACCCACTGCCTTTGTTCAGCAAGCTAAAATAGTGATGCTAAGGGCAGTGCTACCAAAACCAATTCAAATATAGAAAAGGTATACCTAGGTGAATGTACAGTGTTGGGAGGCTAATACTTTGAAAATGTTGGTTTTACAATACATTCCAGAATATTTTGAATGCTAATTACAAGACTCAGTGGATCACAAAGTATTAAACTAGAAATCAAGCAATAACCTTGAAAAGCAATTCTAGTCTGCTCAGTGAGGAAAGGCCTGAATTGGGATCAGGTGCAAGCTCTGTGAAGGAAACTATTTAAAATTAAATCAGTGTTTTATGTAAGACATTCCAACAACTTGTGCCTGTCCCATTTAAGTTGGCGTAACAGCATTGTGAGGCATCCCTATCAGCATTCCACTTATTCTTGGATTTTGTTGGGTAAAAAAGGTCACAAGATGCTACAGAAATCTTATTTCAAGCCTCTGAAAATATAAAAACAAAAATAACAGCCCTTGGAAACAGGAGATGAGAATGGCAGAATGCATTCTCTAAACAAAGAGATTCACTTCTATGTTAGAGCTAAAGCACTGAAGCTCAAGATATCACAGCACTTTCCATTCACCGGGGAAGGGCGCAATTCTACCTGAGTTGTCCTCGCCATCTCCTTCAGTCTCTCGCATCTTAGGATCCATTATCTTTGATGAACTCATGTGACAATCACTAAAGGAGGTGGAAAAACTGTTAGACATATCAACAAAATAACAGTACTTCACTATATATGTATATATATACATACGTACAAGTTACTAGAGTATACAAATATAAAATAGGATATTATGTGTATGCTTACATAATATAATTTACATACACATCTAAATATATGTGTGTGCATAAATAAATATACATAAAATATAAAAAATATTCCATATGATACTTACTAGGGTAAGGTATAATAAATTGCACAGACTATTTCCACTTTCAGGAGACAATAGCACATGACAGTTTAGTTGACCAACTAGCCTCTCCTGTCTGAAAAATGGGTTTGGTGAATTCTCAAGTGCTTCTAAAAACATGCATCAGAGGAGGTGGGCTTCTTTGATTCTCCCTTTCTGAGCCCATTTAGGACCACAGACAAAATGATAATTACAGCATTTAGGTAAGTGCACAAGTAACAAGAGTAAAGAACTCCACATACTTTTCCTTTATTTACAACCAATCTGAAGTATGCTACAGATTGTGGTTTTCCTTCTTTTTTAAGCAACTCGTGAAAAGGTCATGACTCTTTCTAATGCTTTGTTTGTATAAACAACACAAAAATACAAGTAAAAACAAGCCAATTAATTTTCTCATTTTCTTCTCTCCTCTTTGCTTTTTGGAAGTAAAATATCACCTTGCTTATTAAGGTTCTTAAATTAAAAAATATTTCCAAAATTGTACATGTCCCAAGTCTGAAGACAGTTTATCTGTAATTTAAATTGCATTTCCAGAGCAGTTGTCTGTTTGTGCTCTGTTTTCTTCATCTGAAGAGCCAAGATTTCATGGTCAGGGCAGAATAAAGTCATGGATGCCACTGACTGGATAGTGAGTTAAATGCTGTAGAGTCAGTCTTTGGGCTGTCATGGTGACAGATGCTTATGCTGCAGCCTGGATGGGAGGGTGCATACACTGTGGATGTTTTGATCCCTTGAAGTACCAGGAGACTTAAGTAACAAGGTTCATAAATTCAAAGAGTTAGTGAAATGGAAATAAAACATTTATTACTCAAATTTAAAACACAATCTAAACCATCAGCAGCTGCTTGAGCTGGGCCGGGACAAATGCCTGCACAACAGCCACAGCAAAGGCCCCAGTGCTGCCCAGAGGCTCGGGGGCTTCTGTGCCAGCTGGACCCACACCTTGGTTGTAAAACACCCCTGCCACCACCCGCTGGGAAACCAAATCTGAATTAAACACAAACATGAGGGTGAGCAACTTTGGCTGGAGACATAGGGAGAATTAGTAAGGAACTGACCCTACAAAAAACCAGACATGGATGAGAGTGGTGAGGCAGTGGATTAGGTTGCCCAGAGAAGTTGTGGATGCCTCACCCCTGGAAGTGTTCAAGGCCAGGCTTTGAGCAACATGGTCTAGTGGAAGGTGTCCCTGTCCACGGCAGGGGGGTTGGAACTAGGTGGTTTTTAAGGTCCCTTCCAACACAAACCATTCTGTGATTCTAGGATACCTTTATTTTTAAAGTAAATGCCCACTGGGAGGTGACAGATAAATATGTATTATGGGCTGCAGGTTATCTAGTCAATTATTAAACAGGGTATCTCAGATTCATGCTGTCACGTTGCAGTAGCAATGGGAGGAGTGTAAATCAATACCTGTAAAGCTTCAGCTGTCATATGCGTGCCCTGTAGCATCTATAAGCTGCACACATCCAAAAGTGGGATCCTACAGTCTCCATATAAATTATAGATGACATAACTCACATCCCCATCTGTAACCACTGGCAGAGCACTGCTGCATCCAGATGCACTCAGGTGAGGGTGGTTTGTTTTTTTTTTAACCCAAATGTTTCTGTGCCATACTTCACTAGTTCTTAATGGCAAAGCCACTGGGGGATAAATACCCACACAATGAAAATGTTAGTTTGAAACATACCGGCAAGTAGGAGCACATTCCCCCTGGCAAAATTAAAACAGATAGTCTATTACATTTCTGACAAATCAGAACTGTGTTGTTATGCCAGCACCTCTCAAACCTTGGCAGACAAATTTCTAGAGAAGGTTTAAAACCAATTTTAAAAAAAAGTTATCTCCACCATAATGTGTGAGAAAATTTGTGTGACTGATTTGTGTCATCTGAGGTCACAAAGAATGTTTCCACTGGGTACCCCAAACATTTAGGGACACTAATATGTGGCCAAGGGTGCAACATACATCACCCCACTTGGAGGAAACAGAAGAACATCAAACCCTGATGAGCTCTCTCCTTGCCAGCCATGAATCTTGAAGCAAGATTCTCACTCCCTTTCTGTCCTCTTGCAGCAATTCCTCCGGTCTGCCACGTTTTTGCTGTTTTCTAACATTATTTTAAGAATCAGTGTGTCTTTCCAAAAAACACCCAAGACCCAAGGAAGGCAGCCCGCCACTGCTGTGGTTTTGGGCATGTCTCTTGCAAAGGCACAGAGCTGGAGCTTGTGCAGAGTGAGGTGCTTGGCCTGTGTTGTGAAATTTGCTAAACTACTCATCTAGAACTTGTTTATTACAACGTGCTTAGCATCAGGAGCTACATTTGCTGAAGCCTTAGGCTGCAAGCTGGGAATTTTCACCTAGATATACTGAACTTTATCTAGTCAAGTAAAGGAAGGCCCTAGAGCCAGGTCAAGCCAGAAGATACAGAAACTACTTTCATTAACAGAAACTTCAGCTTTACAGATAAGAAATTCCCCGCCTAGAGACAGTGAAAGGACCCAATGCAGAACAGGAAGACCCCAGACCCTAATGTTACTAATGATCTGAACTGTTGCATGAAGGGTGAGGAATCTGGATTGTAAGGGTGTAATTGCCCAGGGATTTCTTGGTTTGAGGTTCCCCCTTTGGAGGCACCCAGCTCAAACTGTAGTTGCATTAATAAAAACGTACTTTTATAGAGGAATCTGCCTCTCAGGTTATCAGTTCAGCAGATACCTAGAGTAAAATCCTACTTTGATGGCTGGAATGTGTAGTTTTTGTAAGTCTGACAATGCAGTGGTACTCTAGGCAACCACCATCAGATTTTCACATCTCCAAACGTCCAACTCCTGGCCTCAGGTGACTTCATGTGGGAACTTTGGGGATAGGAGGCACCACACACAAGTGTTAAAATTCTGCTAGACAATTCTAGGTGTTCTGAGTCCAGGTGGGTTTGAGTCCCACCTTGGAAGAATGCTAGGAGATGTGTGTGTGGCCTTATCTGCACTAGGTGCACAAAATTTGTGTGGGGAACGTTGTAATAATCAGACAGAGATAATTGTCCAACAGTGTTTGGAGATCTGATAAATGTGATCAGAGCTTGTGATGGGACAAGAGTGAATTGAACTAAAGTACAGCAATGTCGATGGAGGCCAGAAGAACACTCAGCGACTACTGGGAAAGATTGTAACAGGTTTTGTTGAGGTAAAGGGGAATGACTCTCCAGAATTTTAATCACATATTATTATTTACTATAATAAAATGCAGCAGCACGTGTATTTGTGGACCAAGCTGCTTCTGACATCTGAAACTTCTAAGCATCACATGCCAGGGTGACAAAGAAAAATTTAGAAAAATATTACATTACCTGGAGGTTCTACACTTTTACAATATGTAAATGATCTGTTACTTGCTAACAAGACACACGCAGGTTGTTTGAAAAATACTGTTTGTCGATATCCTGCTTTAGCAGACATCCAGGGATTTCTTTGTTCAAGGGCCCTCTTGGGAGATGCCCAGCTTGGGCTGTAGCTCTATTAAATAAAAGGTACTTTTATTGAGGGGTCTGTCTTTCCGCTTATTGATTTAGTGGAAAACTAGTCAGACCCAGCCATGGTGGCTGGCCTGTGTAATTTCTGTAACACCAGGTCCCACCACCACTGCTGGAGTCATCCCTAGACAGCTCAGTGTCAGCTGGGGGAAGATCTGGCTGCTTTGCTGTGGGACAGCTGCTGGAGACACCCAGACTGCGTGCAGGGAGGAAGGTTGTCCAGGTAAGATAACTTTGGAGCGAAACAGAGAGCAACACAAGGTGTGGGTCAGTGGCACCCAGGGGTGCAGGAGATGACAATAGGCACCAGTACCAGTGGCCTCTGCCTCCTGCACAGGAGCCCAGAGACTGATATTCCCAGCTAGGAAATAGTTATTTTAAATTATGGTCCTAGAAGCTTGGGTCAGGTAAGCAATACTGGTTTTGCAGTGGCATGACTATAAGGCTTTTATAAAAACTACCTCTCAACTCAGCATGCAATTATAAGGGTTTGTTTTTTAGTTCAAAAGGCAAGTTTCCAGCCCAAACCCAGGCTTGGGTGTGACACTCCAAGGTGATGGTGGCTGACTCAAAGGAGAAGGAGGTGGAAGCAGCCCTTGCAGCAGTCACTGTGCTGTGCAAACATGCACTATGACAAGGAGAGCGAGGCATGGCTGCCCGCCCCATACCAAGGGTGAAGGTGGAGTTTTGTGGCTGTTATTACCAAGGAGAGATTTGTGAGATTTGTCATGCTTCCTTAACCTGAGGATGGTGGCAGGGGGAATAAGTAGGCAGCAGAGGGCCAAGAAGAAGCATTTGGTGGCTAGTGTGCTGGGGGTCAGGTTTTCAGAAATATTCTCAAAAGTAAACAAATTCATTTTTAGCAAACCCTGATTTTTAACAAATGCTGAAGCTGAGACTTATTCACTTGCTTGTTTTGCCAAGTGAGGGTTTCTATTGGAGCAAGATCCCAACACAGTGTAAAGAGATACTGGCCCCACTGAGCATCCAGCAGCTGCCAGAGATCCCTTTGCGATGCTCTCCACACAGGCGCTGCCTGGCTTAGCACCTTACCAAACCTGTAGACAATCACATTCACTTCTATATTAAAATTTACAAGGACATTTTTATTAACATGGGGAAAAACTGGTTTTCCTTTTAAATACTTCCTTTGCTGAAAACTGTTAGAAGAACATTGGTCTTCACCGGCTCAATACCCATCACAAGGAGATAACCCTATTTTCTTTCCCAAATACACAAACTCAGAACTGTTCTATCTATATCTTCCCTTTTCCCCTTCAGTATAATGTATTTTAGCACTATCTTTAGGCAGGTTTTCTATCTTTCAAGCTTTTTGTTCAACATCTGTAACAAACCCTCCAGTATTAATACATTCATCATAGGAAAGATTTGTTTAAAACATTATGCTTAAGAGGAGAAACAAAAAAACCCCCACAGTCTAGAGTTTACCCTTGGTATGACTATAACTGCTTGTCATTTCCCTGATGTAAACAGAGATTTGATTTTTCGCTCTGGAGCTAATTTTTTTTTTTCCTCAGAGCTTTGTTTAAAATTACAATAGTCTACAAATTTAATAGCTGTGCAACGAAATAAGTGACAAAATCCAGCAGATTTGAATCAGCACCCATCAGGATGGGTGGTATTCATTGTGCACTTATGCTTGGATCTAGAGGTTTGGCTGCACAGCAGGACTGCCAAGCTTTCTCATTTCCAGTTTCCCCTAGGATTTACTGAAGTCCATCACTTAATTAAATCATCCTGTGATCTGAAGACTCAGCAGGATTCGCATCCTAGAGAAGCAGCCTGCATCACTTCTGCCTTGTTAGCAAGGGCAAGATTTACCACACCGCTGGCTGTTGTACCCTTTTCCTCTTTCTCCCCACATCATCCCTCACATTGTATGTGCGATGCTTTCACAATGGAATACTAGAGGTACTTGATTTATCAGTTTATTATGAGATTTTATAAGCTGAAAAGCCTGACAATAAATTGCTAAATATTATGCACTTACAACAGTATTTTTTGCTATATTGGACTTCTCCCAGCAGAGACTTTTTCCACTTCCTTCCTTCCTTCCCAGGTCCTTTCTAGATAAGCTGTGATATAAGAAATATAGCTGAGACCATGTCACCACAGTGAATAGAGATGGAATACAGCAGCACAATGGGCAGGGATTCTGGGGATATAAAGAAAACCCAAATACTCAGAGAGATTCCTCCAGCTGAGATAGTAACCAAACCAAAAACATCCTAAATACCAGGGGCAAACACTGAGGCAGGTTTTTCTCCAAGGGCTCAGCCTTGAAATGAAGTCACCATTCAGGGGCCACACAGCCTATTCTCCTGTCACTTGGAGTGCAGAAAAGGGACAGCTCAAAGTTTCCAGAGGGAGCAAGGCCAGGGTGCCCTCTATGACCTCCTGCCAGCTCCAGGCACATCAATAGTGCTTTCACAACTCTGGAGATGCTCCAGCTGTCCAGCATGTGCATTAGCGAGAGCACCATCTGAACACAGCCCCAGGATGCCATGTCTTGGCATAGCACAGGTTCAAAAGTGTGTAGTGTTCACCTCCCTCCTAAGCAAAGGTTTATCCCTGCAGACGGGGGACACCTTGCACTGAAAGCATTGCACCATGGGGTGTGGTAGAAGGAAGTGCAGGAGAGCAGACAGGTATTCACATAGTGCAAGAAACCCTACTGTTCAACATGCCTCTCTGCTCAGACATCTACTAACAGAGATTCCTACATCAACCCTCCTTTCAAGCTCCCAAACAACATTCAGTGCTCTCAAGTGATAATGCTTGAGGCCTAGCCAAAACTAAGTCTCTCACAGTGTGCCCAATTATAAAACCCTTTCCAAAAGTCATCCATCATCTTGAGCTTATGTTACTAAGACAAACCTCACCTCTCTACCCCCACTTCTGCAACAGGAGGTCTGGGAAGCATAGTGAAGTGCTATCCATGAGCTAGCACAGCACATATGAGCCTAAGTACTAGGAGTGTCCACATGAGTGAGATGCAGGTCTCTAGGAATCCAATTAGTTTGTATAAACACATCCAAAAAGCTCACAGAAAGGACAGGAGAATTTGATAACAACTGCAACCCCATTTCCAAAGCCATACATCTTCCTGCTCCAAACCTTTCTTTATGTCAGAGGAGTTACACTTTTCATTTTTTATTCTGCCTCCAATTTTTAAATCAAGTGAACAAATACACCTGAGTGTATGCTTACAGACACACAGCCATCCTAGGAGCTTTATCCAGAATCTGTGACTGAAGGGTCACCCATCCTTTCCACTATACGTCAGCATCTATACAGGATCTGTAAATATTCTAGCTGCATCCCCATCCTTTTTGGATTATTAAAAATAATTTACTTAGAGAAGACATTTTCTGAGGAAACCACATTGTTTTCCACTACAAAAATCTATACAAAATATCAAAAATATTCATTCATGCCAAACCAAGAAGAAAAACAGTCTTTCACTTTTTGTATATGACTTTGACTTTAGTTTTCAAAGTTGGGCAGACAATCTACCTCCTTCTATTTTGTTCAAATGTTGTGAATCAGTAAGCAAAGAGTACAACTTTGCGAAGTCTCTGACTTCATGTGTTCTCTGCTTGTTTTAATATTTTAATGCAGATGTTGTTAGCACCTACTTGTTTATGCTGACTGATGTCCATGGGGACATCATCTTCAAAAGGTGGTATTTTCACAAATGGTTTGGTGTCAAATGACAGTTTGCTATCCATCTTTATCTGTCTTGCACTGAAGCAGGTACACCCTCCCCATCTTTTCTTATCTGCATTATTGGCTAATAAAAGCTTTTATTTCTTTGCTTGTGACTAACATTTTTCTCCAGCTCATGCTACCCCTGTAGCATGCTCTCATGTTAAAAGAATATTTGCATATTGCACAACCACATTGGTGTTGTGGAGCCCGTGTGCCACTCCTTGTGCTCAGAGCAAGGCTGGCTGCTCACAGCTTTGCTGCCAGCACCCTCTCCATGGCTGCATGGGTCCTAGGCCAACATCCAGGTGAGAGCACCCAGCCTGAACACAAAGTCCATGTTCTACTCTTTTTAAACTGCAGTTTAGGGATCGTCCAATCCTCCTCCCAGTCACTGTCAGAACTAACAGAGCTAGCTGTGATTGATTTGCCCTTTCTCTCAGAAATGGCTAACAAAAGTTAGTTGCACCAGCACCTAATCTCTTGCAATCTTGTTCCTCATGTCAGTTTGCAATTCCTCCACCCCCAGCATTGGTGAAGGTGGAGGAATAGGAAGCTGTAGCACATGGACCAGCTACATAAAACTACTGACACATTGCTGCCCCTTTGCAGCAGCCCTTTCCTTTGCAGTACTTGCATCTACAACCCAAATCCCTGTTGCATACAGTGTAAACAACAGGTGGTGCTGGATGTCCCTGTGACCACTGAGAGAAGAGACATCACAGGATGTCAAGTACTAAAATACCTCCTAAAAGGAAGATTGGAGAGCAGAGATGGCATAGTTTGCTGTATGGGCTCTGCATCCAAGCCTTTGTGCCAACAGGGGAGGGCCTGCCATTAACAGCATGTAGGGCTTTATGGGCTACAACAGGAAACATGGAGGATGCAGCAGGTGCATCTTCCCATACTTTTCAATGGGCTTTCTGGGTATTCAGTTGTTAGCACATGCTTCTTTCATTGCTCTTGGGCAATGAGTATTTTCTTTTCCCTTACCAGCCCAAACTCCTCTCTGGTGCATTTGTTATTCCAAAGGGTGTGCAGATTCTCCTGTCAGATCCTCACCAGCCTTTCTGCCATGCCCCGGCCAACATCACATTCCTTTCTCTATTACAAGCACAGTGCATTTCCAAAAGATGGGGGGTGGAAACCTTGCTTTTCTACCAGATTTTTTTCCCCCTAAGAATTAATAGTCCTTCCTTCCCCCAGCGTTTCTGAGAAAAGTGAGAAACACTCCTCCCAAGCAGCTTTTGAAGAGTGAGCTTTTTGTTTTTAAAACAGTGGATTGCTACAGAACACACAGACATAAGAGGTCAGAAGGCAAAACTAGGATTGCCCAGTCTGGTGTCCTGCATAGTGCAGGGAATAAACTGTTCCTCTAAAAGGGTGAAGGAAACTTTTCTTCCCTGACAGTACTCAGTAACTTGAGGGTATACACCTTGACAAAGGCCATATTTTGTTAATGGGAAAAGCCTTGATTCGCATGCTTTCTTTAAACAAATGAAAAAAATCCCCAACAAACCAAAACCAAAGCAAAGCAAACAACCATATAAAAGAATTACAGGAAGGGGGGTGGGGGTGGAGTTTGCATTGGCAAATATTAAAGCAAACTCATGTGAAATGTCTTATTCCTATGCAGTAACTCTTTCCTTCTTGCTTTTGGCTCATTATTTTTTGTAATTTAATAAGGGGTCCAGGAGATCTATTCTACCAGCATAGAAAGCATTATTATTAAGACCTGTTAAAGTAAAAAAGCCACATTGGCTCTCCTTCCTCAGCATGGAGGGATAATAAAGGCATAGCTATTTTACACAAAGGCACAAGACCTCCCCCAGCAAGCCCCCTATCAGAGATCTGCTATATTTAGGAGCACAAACAGTTCAACATACTACCCGAGATTTAGGTTTGTACCAGCCATCTTTACTGAGAGAAGCACAATCTGTATTTTTAACATAAATAAGATTGAGTGTTTACACAGAGTACTTTGGTTAACAATGTTCTGAAGAAGATCATAATTTCTGTATTATAGCAGGCTAACGTCACTCAGAGTCAAGGATCAGGGAAGTATTAAAAATGCACAGTGCTTTTCCTTGAAAAGCAATAAAAAATTAAGTAAAATATCTTGCTTTAGTTAGAACAAAATTACATTTGATTCTACATGTGGCAATTGCAATTATTGTTGAATTCAGAATTGGGAACGTTCCTGAAGATATTTCACAAAAATAATTATACCAGGTCTTTTGGTATTCAAAATGAGTAGGAATATAAACATTGTTACAAAGGTCTCAGTGCCTTTAAATTCAAGGAAATATAACAGGGCTTTCACTGATCCCTCCTTGCTTTTTGGAACCATGAATACAGTAAATTGTCCATTCACCTATGTACACACACACTTACTTTGTGGTAAAGAAAGAGTAAGACTCCTCTGGAACCACAGCAAGCCCTGAGCGAGGGCACACTGACATCTGCTGCCCCATTAATTAGCCTAATGTAAGGGTGTTCTTGTACAGTGCAGAGGTTAATGGGAGTTTAAGATGCAGCAAGTGTTTAGCAGTACCTAGAATGAGATCCCTGTTCAGCTTTATCTACTATTCTGAAGAAAACTTGGTGGGCCAAGTGAACCAGACAAGGAATTCAATTGCTAACAACTAGAGCTGAACTTGGCCCAATTTTCACAGGTCCATGATCAGCGCTGTAGTCAATAGTGCCATTTCAACACTTTCATTAAGTTCCTTTACTTTTAAAATGTCATTTGAACACAGAATACAGTTATATCCCAGGTCTACTTTCAAATATTTTGCTGTTAGTGTGATGAAAATTAGAATCTGGTTTGGGCAAAATTAAATAAGAAGGAAAGTGAATGAAATAAAGAGATAAAAGTTTCCTTGGGAATTCCTGTGCTGGAAGGATGAAATAATTATTGTGATCATCTATGAACCATGTGCAGAACAGTTTTGATACTGGATATTTAAAGTAGAGGATGTGAGAAAAAAAGAAAAAAAAAGTAGGGAATGCAAAGATAATTAAATAAATATTTCTGAGAGAAGCCTGAGCCCTTTCAGGCAGAGATACACCAGCCTGCTAGCTGAAACTAGCCAGAACATAAGCAGGTTGATTTCCAGGATCTGCTCATGAAAGGTGCCATCAGGGGTCCTCGGTCCTCAGCTTTACCTTGTTTCAGCCCACATCACTCTGCTGAACCAGCTGCAGTTGTGCGCTAACCTGGAGTCACCTCGGATGCAGGGATAACAAGAAGCCATGTCTTCAGCCCAAGGACCGGTTCGCCCTGGGTCATCCTAGCATGAAGGAGCAGGTAGGACGGAGTGAGATCCAGCTGAAGCCACGGGATGGCAGGGGGACATGGTAGGAAAGGGGAGCATCATCCCTGCATTCCCTCTGTAGGCTGCAGACTCTGAGACCAGCTTCCTCCCCAACATCCACACAGTCTGTCCGAGAGGTACAGCCACTGTCAGCGCAATCTCAATCCTCTGAAATTTCCCCGGGCAACAGCACTCACATATTTCAGCAATAACTGCTACCTTGTAAACACATTCCACATTCCTGTTGCATTAAACCCCACAGGTCAAATGTGAAGCTGAACAGCCTCTTGTCTAACTGTTGTACAAGGCTTGCTCTGAGGCAGTACATGTGGCAGGCTCTTTTTTGGAAAAGACCTTCTTTAGTCTCTTTTGACCCTTCACAATTCAGGCCCTCTGAGCTTTCAACCAACAATCATTTTCTTGATTCCTGATGGAAGACAGATGAGCCAGGGGCTCCTTTATCTTTCCTCCATCCGAGTAATACTCGGATCACTTCCAGAAAAAAAGAGCATGAGATTTTTAACACGAGGTCACAGTAATATATGACTGCCTCAGGTTTCAGGTAAGAGTCCAGTTAATCTGGACAGTCTTCACAACCCAAGTAATTTCCTACATGAAAAGACTGGAAGGTTGCTTTCTGTCCACACCACAATAAACATCATGCCTGAATCCTTTCATCATTGTTTGGAACCTTCTTCCACACTCTATAAGAAAAACAGTAAGGATTTCGCAAATGTTAAGAGCCCTAACTTTTTGTCATTTACTCCCTCATGACATGTACTTGCAAACTTTTAATTCTTACTATTCATTCAGGACATATTTGTTATTATGTGTTTGAAAGAGAGAATATACTTTTCTGTAGCTCTTCTCTCCTTATTCTCTTGCAGGTTTGTGCCCCAAACCACATTCCATGCTCCAAAGGAAGGAGCAAATGGAAATGACTGCCACTTGCTCAGATTCTTTTTTTTTTCCTTTGTTCCTTCTCTGCAGCAATAACCTCAGCAAATACAACCTCTGGAGAGTCATTCTGCATGTACAACCTCCAGTTGCCACTTCGGAGTTACAGACATTTGGAAGCCAAAACCTTGAATGCACCTTAATAGTTTTTACAGCCACTTTGACAGAAATCCAGAGCCAAGTCTCCAGTGCACCCTACACCACCTGCACAAGCCCACTCATTTCCTTGGACTGGGAAATAGACAGCATTTCACAGAATTACAGATTAGGGTTGGAAGGAACCTCTGGAGATCATCTGGTCCAACACCCCCAGCAAGGCAAGATCACCTAGAGCAGGTGACACAGGAACATGTCAAGGTGGGTTTGGAATATCTCTAGAGAGGGAGACTCCACGGCCACCCTGAGCAGCCTGTTCCAGTGCTCTGCCACTCCCAATGTAAAGAAGTTCTTCCTCATGTTGAGGTGAATGTTTTAGTTTATGGCCATTGCTCCTTGCCCTGTCACTGGGCACCACTAAAAGGAGTCTGGCACAATCCTCTGGCACCTGCCTTTGAGATATTTGTATGCGTTAGTGCGCTCCCCTCTCAGTCTGCTCTTCTCTAGACTAAACAGGCCCAGCTCCCGCAGTCTCTCCTCATAAGAGAGGATTAAATGTTTTTCCTGATGGTCTTCAAGCAGCCTCTCTCAGAGAAGGGACCAGAGTGAGCCTGTCATGCAGAAGCAGTGCTCAGCTCCAGGGCCGTCTCTTGGTCCAGCTTTGCTGTATCCAATGGCATAGACTGAGGTGCCCTCTCTGGTTTAGGGCCCAGCTCCACAAGGCACCCTGTGGCATAGTGGAAGGAGGGAGGCAAAGGGAACTCAATCACGGATCCTGGGTCTCCCCTAGAAGGGGTTCCATAGACCACTGGTAGGTTGGAGTCTTCTCATTTCTGCCACTGGGGCAGAAGTTCTTCCTATCCTCTGACTTGAGAAGCAGTTACCTTGTGAAACCTCTCACTGGTTTACGATCTCTGGCAGAAAGCTCTCATGTACATTTGTCCCTAGCTGCATCTCCCTCCAGGCAATGGAGAGAGGAAGACATTTCAGGAATTAATAGGTCTAAATCACTTTATTCCAAGGAGAAACCCCTGTGCAGAGGGTATCTCATCCTTTCTGCCCCTTCTAAACATAATTTTCCAGTTCCTGTATAACCTTTGGGGCTTACTTGGCATGGAGGGTAGGATGGTGGGCATGGGAACACAGAGGAATTTGAAGACTTATCCCATTTGTCCCCAGGCTCCCTTCTTTGAATATCCCACAAATGTTTTACTTCAATTCTCAAAAGCCCGATGAAATGCAGGTTATTAATTCAAGACTATGACAAGATTATTATGGTTAATTTAACATGTGCAGGCACTTAAGTAACTACTGTTGGGAAATATTTGTCATTAATTCAAAACTTTCCTGCCTGTAATTTGGCAGATGTAGTACAAGCGTGCAGCAGAAATCCAGCACAACAAAGAGCACTCATCTGCCATCACCTTTACATGTGACTGTACAATGCTTGAGCTCTGTCTTATTTAAATAAGCACACCAAAACATACTGTAGCATTCATAAATTAAATGGCATTGGCATTTAAGTACTAGAAAGAGCTCAGATATAGGAAGAGGATCAGAGAAGCACACAATCTCTCCATGGGGAGTGAAAGGGACACCACTGGGAGAGATGGTGGCAGAGCAGTATTCCTAATCAAAGCTCAGAAAGCAAAGCTGTGCAAAAGAAAAGCTGCTTGTGTGGGCTTTCCTCCCACCTCCTATGGCCTGCCATGATTCCTACCAAGGCAGGTGGTGCAGAGTCAAACCAGTGAAGAAGTTTCATTCAGGAGCAACCTGTCTCTCAGGCATGGCACAAACCTCCAGAGTCATCCCACAACTCCTAGGGGAAGGAACTTCCTGCCTCAAACTGCTGTGCTTTGCTTGCTTTCCCAGGGAGGCAGGCGAAAAATCTATGTGTACAGAGCTAGTTACAGCAACAAATTAAAACTCATGTCTAAAGTAACCAATCTCATGGCACCTTTGAAGGATCCCAGGATTTCTTGGCCTTTTCCAATCCTGTGGGCAGGTCCAAAGTCAGTGATTAATCATTTTGCCCATAAGTGCTCTTTAGCTCTATGTTTTTGTAAGATCTATCAATATCAGAGGCAGTCCACCTATCAGCCCTTTCCCAGACTAGGGATTCCATGCATGGCCTGGACTTTTTCAGTTGTCTCACAGGCTAAAGTCTCCTGAGGAATATTATGTTTTAGTACACTTACATCTCTGAGCTTCATATAGGTGCTTCAGGGTGAAACTTGGGAAGATACTACCAGAGGTAATTTCCTGAGCATTGAGTCCCCAATTGCTGCTGGCAAACACTTCATATAATCCCTTCGCAGGCTGATTGAAATCTGATTTTCAAAACTATTCAAATGCTATTCCAGAACTTTGTAACTCAGACCTTTAGAAATTCCCAGACTAAATGACCAGTCTATACCTGTTTATTTTTGTGCCAATGCAATACTTTCCTTGAAACAGCTTTTCTCTTCCGCCACAGGTCTTCAGAGAAGATGGCCATGTCTCCTTTCAGCCTTCATCTGCATAGCCAAACAAGCCATGGCAACTTAATTTTCTCACAGAGATAAGCTCTGTATTATCCTGACCATCTTACTAATCATTCTTTGCACCCATCCCACTCCAAGCTCATCTCTTCTGGCAGCCAAAACCAGACACTGGACCCCAGGCAACCTGGACAGCTGGATGACATAAAAGTCACTGTTGCACTTAAGCTCCCCAGCTCCTAGTTAAGCTTGCACATGTTGGCAGACAAACATAATGGAAAGTATTCACCTGCCTCCTCTAGCCTGCACTCTACAGCAGAGTCCAAGGACATGTTTGAGCTATTTACTAACAAGAAACACTGTTCCATGCAAGGACAGTGTTCCAATAACCTCCCCAGACTTGGCTCTTACCTATGTCCAGCCACCCAGATGCTGACGCTGGCTGCCAATATCAGACTACAGGACCCATTCCAGCTTCTTTTCAAGCCCCGAAGTGGCAGCATACACTCCCTTGGCTGGATTTGCAAGGGCCCACACATCTGTGTGTCTGCAGAGTCTCTCCGGTGTAGGTATAACGTGAAAATATTAAGCCTTTTACATGCAGTTGGCAAACGCACTAGCTCAAGCTTAAGGAAATTCTGACCCTCTTTGCTTAGGGGCCTCCTTCCTTTCAACATTTTAAAAAATATTTGTGAGTCACGGCAAGGGGTAGAGAATGATACGTCCCATGGAGCTCTCAGCTCTGGCAGAAGAGCATTACTAAGAGGATGCTATCAGGCTTTGTGAACAGAGGAAAGATCAGAAAGTGCTGGGTGACTTAATCTCTTGTGTCCCACACTATCATATAAAGGTGCTGTTTTACTAAAACAGCTAGATCAAAGCTACTAAAGAGGTTTCTGCTGTTAACTGTCTCCTGAAAGCTGTTGACCTTGAGACTGAAACAATTAAATGAAACGTGAAGCACCTCCTCAAACGGGTATTTTTTCTTCTCTGTCCTACATCACCTAACCACGCAGCAGTATGAAGTTACACACTTGAGAGAGCTTTTTGTAATAAAGAACATCCTGAACTACACAAAGATACTGCCCTGATACTTATTTTTCCTCTTTTCTTAAGTAGACTCATACCCTGTGAGTCCTAGGAATTAATGTATGAGCTCTCCCATATGTATTTCCCATCTGTATGATAGAGACAACAAGTCTGGGATACTAGATTGGACAGACACACTTTGAAAAGCAGCTGCTGTATCAGGTATGCAACGTGAGATTGGGAATTATTTTTCTGACTACTAAATGTGGAAAATATCAATTGAAACTGCACTTAGTTCCTCTGAAGAAATCAGTTTCTGAATGCCTTAGAGTCAGCACTCAAATTAAATGGCTTCATATTAGAGATAATTAATATACATTACTTAAAAATGATCTGGTCTTTTATGTTCCTATTCAAAATCCACCACTACAACCTCCCATGCAAAAAGCCTTTGCACGTGCTTGCAGTGTACACATCCTGGAGATGTGCAGCCAGATCTTTGGCTGAAGTCACTTGACAGGCCCTTGCTGAAGTTAATTGGAGCTGTACAAAATCATACCACTGAAGAGATGGAACGTACTGCTTACAGATTTCTGAAAAAGGCAAATTTAACAGCTTTTATGCACCTGGAGACATTAATTTCCATGTTTTTAAAAATATGAAAACTGTATTTTTGTATTTTCTTTGAGGAGTGGCCCTTCACAAAACTGTCATGCCAGCCTTGTGCCAGCATGAGATATGAATATGCTCTGGTTTAATTCCCACCACCTCTGCTATCTGTGAGTAGAGAAGATCCAAAAAAAAATAAATTGTCTTCCTTGTGCTATAAGTACTTTTCTTAGAATGGCACATCACTTTAATTTTTACATTTGACAAAGGGCTTCTACTTGTAACCTATCAAAGCAAAACAAAAAGCAGAAACAAATCCCATTGTGTTACCAACGGAGGCAATGATTGCTGGACTCTGCGAACAATACATAGTTAGAGAAACTTGCTGTGTTCCATTTTGTAAACGTAGTACAAGAAGTGAGTTTCAGGGAGAGCGTGGCAACCAGTAACTCTTGATCATGTAAAGATTTTTCATTAGCCAATTCTACAATAAATTAACTAGAGAAGTTTAAAGGTTGTTTTCAACAATTTATAAACACCCACCACAAAGAACTAGGGAAGATAGTTCATCTTTCCACTTAACTTTTTTACTTACCATCCGATGAAACTTTAATAAGTACAAAGGCAGGTCAATACTCCCAGAACTGAACGTTGTGCACCTGTGTAACCAAGAAACACACTTCACCTGTCGGAAAACCACATTTAAAGCACCCCAGATAGAAACTTTCTTCAGCTGCTCACCTGCGTAGCTTCCTGTTTGGCAGAGTCAACGTACCACAAAAGGCTACTGGTGTTTCGAAAGGGATCTGTCACCTTGCCAGACATTTAAATGGGAGCAAATCCAGCAGAGGCACTTTCAAGTTTGCACGGAGAATTCTCAAAGTCTCATTTCAGTTTGACTTGGATAGTGCACCCAATGTCTCATCTGTTACCCTGAACGGGACTACTCTCTGCCTTCCTGAAGCATGAGTTATTAGTACTGCCCTGATCCTTTCACCAAGTGATCCCTGCGTCTAACGCGGAAGGAGTCGATCAGAGGAGAAAGCACCAGTATCCCCCAGTTGCTAGGTAACAAGCAGGGAGATCCTGACCTGAATTCTTAGCACAGGCTGATGTTGCTCAGGAAGCTTAGCTGGCTCCTTTCTGGAAATGGAGGGTCATGCCAAAAAGTTCCTCCTGGCTTTGCAAAGGCCACCACATAACATCACCCAGGACAAAGGGACAGCAGCTGAGCTATTTTTATGACAAAAATGCCCCTGTTCCGAAAACAGGAGCACATGCACAAATGGAGGGTGAGTTTTCTGCTCCCTGAGCCAATGAAACTAGAAAGTTTATAACACTAAAATAATATCTTCCTATTTCAAATCTGGTCATTAGACAAAGTGGAAGAAACCACTTATCATGCACACAGCCTCCATATTAACAAATGCAACGACAGAATACTAAGCATATGAAAATAAAAAAATAAAGGTTATCCCAGACAGGTATGCCATGAGTCATAACATAGAAAACTGAAGAGAAGCAAATCAGGGAAGTTAATGGTGACACAAGAACTCTGCATTTTCTGGTCACGTAAATATTTTAAGTTACTGCCATGGCATTGTATTAATTACTCTATTTAACTTGCAAACTCCTTAGGATGCATTTTTGAAAAGACAAAAAGTAAGAGCTGAGCTAGACCTGAAGCGCCTCTGGGTCCCTTGGATGGGGTGTACCTGTCCCTAGTCATCCTGCGCAGTCGAAGAAAATAATGCCTCCTCAGATGCAGCACAGTACAAATGTTGAAGACCCGATTATCTGGAAAAAATGCCTGTTTGCTTCCTATTGACTCCAAGGAACATCTTGGCAAAAACTGCATGAAAGCAATGCTGTGAACACCACGAGTGGCACGGCTCCCACAGGCTGGAGGGGCCTGTGAGGCCAGGAGGGCTGAGGGGTATCAGTGCAGAAACAAATCTTCTCATTCCAGATGGCTGCTTGCGCATCACATCTGGGCACATTCTCACATGTGAGCAGCTCCCTCCTTGCTCAAGTAGGTTCTGCCAGTCCCAAACATGAACAACTCTGCGGATGAGCAGCTCAGCCAGGGCAGTAGCTCCCACATCATCTTTGTAGGGCACACTCTCTGCATGAGAGTTTTGCAGCGGGTCTACCTACCACTCAAATCACCACATGGGCAAAAGCTCTTTTAAAGAGGGGTCTCAGGCATGGGAGGACTGGCCTGTCATGTCTACAGAAGTCCAGCTGTGACCCCACAAGGGAATTACTCCACAATAACCTTTTATCTGGTAGAAACAAAGCAATGCTTTAATGGAAGGGAAATGCACACAAATGCTTTTGCAGAATGCCAGCCCAGCTCAGCTGTACAATGGTACACCTAATGCTTACTCCTAATGCATGCAGTGTAACCCCAAAAAAGCTGTCCTTTCGATATAGCCAGGTTCAGTGTGTTCGGCACAGGCTCCAGGTCAGGAAACAGTCTCTTTGATATGCTTGAAATCTCTCCCTCCTCCATAAATGTCCATATTTTTCCAGGGAATCAGTCTAACCCTGCAGCAATTATAACTGCCCAAAAGCAGAGGAGCATTAAGGTGCTTCAAGTACCTTTCTGAACAAGTGCCAAAACCCATCACATTGACAGGAAAATTACAGTTCTTTTGTTCACTTCCCTTCTCTCATTTTATTGCAGAAACAGGAAGAGCTCAGTGTTAAGTCCTATCCCAAAAGCACTTAAATTTCCAGACAAAATAGTTACGGGTGTCATGACCTGAATTCAGCAAAGCTGAATTAACTGAGGCTTTAAATAGAGTCACAACAACAAAACCAACCAAACAAAAATGTATAGATAATCAAGAGACATTGGAAGGAAACAAACTGAAAATTTAAGATGTTAAATATATACTCACCTGCTGCTAAAGAAAAGCTGATCATGTAACAACACTGAGCGCAAATCGGGAATCACAGCTCTGAGTAGTGCAACTGATTTTTAAGTGGTGCAGATATTCTGAAACAATTTTCCAATGAAAGGCCATCTTAGAGACACCATTACCAGAAGGCAAAACAACACAGAGAATCTACTCACAGAAATATGTGCATTTTAGATAGCACTAGATTAATTTTTTTATTATAGATTCTGCTGTTGGGCACTTCAGTGCATCTTTTCCTACAAATTCTTCCAAATGACCCTAATGTTCAGCAATGCAACAAGCTGACACTAAATAGCAGTAATTAGAGAAAACAGAGGAAGCCTGGCAAATTTTAATAACTTAATTTTTAATAACTTAATTTTAAATATTTTAATAACTAGGTCCTTAACAGAGGCAAAATGAAATTAAAAGACAAGTATGGTAGATTTGAGAAGAAATGGAGAATTGCTGAGCCCAAAAGAGAGAGAAAGAGGGAAATCCTTTCAGGGACAAGAATTTCAAGTGTGAAGGGGAGAAGGAAGATGAGAAAAATACATCTGGATTTTTCTGAATGCAGACCAAAGGGCATTTGTGAGGATTGGAAAGAGAGCAATAGGAGATACTTTGTGAAGATGATAATGCTTCAGGTAGGAGCCAGAATTCAGCGATCTCCTGGCCACAGACAAGCAAATTGCTTAATCAGTGATTTGTCATTGACACTCAGCAAAGCTGCTGTAGGGCCACTGATTTAAACTTCTGTGCACAAAATGGGGTGCACATGGGACATGGACCGGAGTGATAATAGACAATAAAACAGTGAGAACTACAAAACAACAAGGCAATTTTATATAGAAGTTAGAAAAAGGATGTAGACTGGAACAAAGCTGTTGGAAATGCTGATTCCAGGGAGAGCCCAAAGTGGGCACCTTTCTGCTCTCTTAATATTTTCTGCAATCATGTCTTGAACAGCAAGAATGGGTAAGTAGTAAAACAGGTCAGGGTGGGGTACAGAAAATCCATTCCATAGTGTTAAAAATAACCTGTCACATCCTCCTGTTGTCTAAACTGGCATCACTCCACCAGCTTCATTTCATGCCAGCTTAAAATCTGGTCAAATGCAGTGAGTAAGAGGAAGGCAGCAGTGCCTGTTACAAGCTCCACTTTGCCTGCAGGCAGGTTTCAGGAAAGCATGTGTCTATTCCAGGGTAAGAAACTTAATAAAGGATTTAATCTTCCTGATGAATACAGAAGGATGCCAGAGTACCAAACTTGTCAAACACACCTTGCAACAAAACACATTTTTACAAATTTGCTTTACTCAGCTATGTTTTTGTAAAGCCATGTAAAACAGACAGTTCCAAATTGCCTGACTTCAACCACTGGAAGTCAAACACTGCTGTCCAAATCTCTTTGCAAAGACGTAGTATCACAGTAATTGAAACAGTACATAATCCAGTCACATCTCCACACACATCAGGAATACAGTGCCTCGAAGTCTCCCGGTTGTTCAGCCGCAGAAGGAGCACTGATTCACGCTGATGAATTGTAACCAAGCAACACTGCCAGCATCTCTCCAGCCCATTGTTCAACTGAGCTGGGGAGAATAGCACCAGAACAGCACTGAAAACCTGCCAAACTCCGACTTCAATTAAGGGATACCACCCCTCTAACACTAGATTATAGTAAATTCTTTAAACAAAATTTAACAGAAATAAACTGTTACTTCTTTCTCAGTAAAAAGATTATGACACACCTGAAGGCAGCAAATGAACTTCTGTGTGTCCACGACCTTTTGTAAATCATCTTTACAAAAGAAACAGTTTAAATTTGCTTTACACAAAAACCAGAGGGCAATGAATTATTTATCTGAACAGAGGGACAGAAATACTGCCTTTTTGTTAGTCTGGCTATTGGATGCCAAGGAAACTAAAGACAACTTTCTCAGATACAGTAACTAATCAGTAACAACACAGATGAGGTGGAACGGAAGTAGATACTTGAAAATTTTGTTCAGTGAGAGTTAGCAACCTTTTCCCATATAAATGTCCGAAAACAACATATGCACATAATATAGCTACTACATTATCATTGATATGAACCTTATTATAAACAGAGGCATTAAAAAATTAGGTTACAATACTGAAATTTTTTCCTTTTGCTGCAGTTAAGTCTGAGCGGTTGCATTATTTGTCCTGTTTAATGCCACGGGCCTGGATATCAAGAACAAAATTCACTGTAAAATTATCCACTGTTGCTCTTCACGGAAATAAGAAGGTGACACAGTCTGCCAACAAGACTTGGTTTCTAGAGAACCTAAATTTTTGAGAAGTTCCACAGTATCCCCATTTTACCAGAAAAAAAAAATTACATGTACAAATTAAGAATAAGATACAGAGTTGTTCTTAAAATATAAAAGACAGGGTAGCAGCTGTAGGCATTTCTCAGAGCACAAAAACCAAAACCACTGACCTGTAAAACCGAAATAGTAATAATATCTGCTAGACTTCTGGGGTCTGAAATTACATTCCCGGAGAGCAGGTTTCCAAAGAAAGGCTGGGCACTTATGTAAGACACCACTTCCCTTTTCAATGGATTATGCTTGTCTTTTGAAACTTTACTTAAAAGCCTGAGTGCAAAACCAAATACATCTTTCTTCTCTGGGAATTAAAGCAGTAGAGCAAAGTTAGCAACTGCCATGGCATTGGCATCAAACAGATTTATTAACGTCTTTCAGAATCTGTGATATCATAAAATGGCTTGGGTTGGAAGAGACCCTAAACATCTATTTCCAACCACTCTGTCATGGGCAGGGAAACCTTGCACAAGACCAGGCTGCTCCAAGCCCCATCCAACCTGGTCTTGAACACTTCCAGGGATGGGACATCCAAAACCTATATTAGATCACCCTCTTTGCTTACTCCTTGCTCTTCTTTCTAGTCTTTTTCTATAAATCAGGTTCCTAGATATGGTCTTCTCAATCCCATCATGGGGAATCAAGTAGTTCTGTATTCACCATTGTACATGGACTACCACCAGGCTCACTCACACACGCAGGAATGCTGTGGCTTAGGCTCTCTGCTTGACAGTTTAGGGTCCTTCTTATAAGTCCTCAACACTGCCTCAGGTTTTGACATGTACAGTACTCCTTAGAGGGTCAAATTCTGCTCTCTCATGGCATGAGTTCCCACCAACTTCCTCTCAGTGTGAGCAGATATTTAAAGCTGAACCTGGTCTCATCTTCTTTCCACTCATATGTTTGCCAGATGGCTGTATTTAATGTCTGTTCCCTGGATTGGCTCTTAGATTGATTTTTTCCCCTCTATATTTGCCATCTGCTGGTCCAAACAGCTAAACAATAAATTTACTTTTCAATCTCATGGCATTGATCCATTCTTGCTGTCAACTTGGCATCCAAAATAGTATGGCAGGCAGACTGGCAGGTTTGGGTAAGGCCTTGCTCACCAACAGGAATTTTCTCCTCCTTGTACCTTTGAGAGCCATTACTGCAAGAGCAAAGTTCTTTAAGAGGGAACAAGGCACAAAGCCAGAGTGAAAGACAGGTACCAAGAGGAACAGAACCATGTTGTTTCAATAACAGGAACCTGTCTGTGTTGTGGCTATTTCTTGGAAGCAGGATTTGCAGCTCAGGCAGCTGGCATTGTGTGGCTTTGTACAAGAAGGCATCAAGTTGTGCAGCAGCTAATGGCAGAGAATTGCATGTGCACTTCCAAAAGAAACAAATGCTGTATGGAAAAAAACCCTGACTCAGAACTTTCAAATCATCTTCCAGAGTCTTCAGCAACTGTCTTCCTCTTTTCAGTGAAAATTTATGAGGACTCCTGTGAAATAACTGGTGTCAATATGGGCACCATGTCTGTGCCCTGCAGGGTACCCAGCCAGGCAGCACTACAGGGGAAAGGACAGAACAAGGGCTTGCAAAACTGCAACAGCAGCTGACTGGGAAGGGTGTGAGGAAGAGCACAGAGGTAGCACAGAAAGAGGAGTAAGGAAAGGTGCCAAAAAGTCTTGTGATGACCCCACCTAAATGCCTAACAGCAAGGTATTACTGAGTTGCCTGAATGTGCGTGTTTTACCCGTCTTGTTATGTTAAACTCAGATTTTTTTAGAGACGATTCTGCCTCTTGAGTATTTGCACAGTTCAAAGCACAATAGCTCCTTGTGCTGGCTGACTCCTTTGAATGCTGTAAGAATACAATTAAATAATAAGAGCAGTAAAAAGCTTGGTGCTATTCATACTTGAGAAGCTCTCACATGGCTCTAGACAAATCATAGGCAGAGCAACACAACAAAAACATTTTCTCATTATTGTTGCTTCTCTTAAAGGTATTTTAAAGACAGAAAAAAATCATTCCTTTAATGAAAAAATATTGATTTCATTTAATATCTAGATGCCACAGAAGACCAACAGTTTATACAATAGTCTAAGTGAACAAGAGCTTGAAAACGCCTACTTCAATGCTTCTGTGTATGCTTAAATTTGCATATATACTTGCCTTTTTCTGTTTCTCCTGTGATTTTGATGGCTCAGCTGACACCCAAACATCCTTCCTGCTCTCAACTTTACATCACGTGGTGAATTAAGTGGGAACAGTGTGAGGTCTCCAGGGTCTTGATCCCTTAATGTTTAGATAAATGCAGACATTACAGAGCTGGTCCTAGTTTTCCAGAGCCTCCAACCTCAGTTATGAAACTAACAGACCAAATCCAGCAGTTCAGTGCCCTTGGTCTCAGCAGTTCTGATCCAAGGCCCATTGAAGCCAAAAGAAAGGTTCCTTAATTACTCAGTTAATCAAATCAAGCTCAAGTAGACTCGAGTGCCACTGAAGAACAAGATGTATAAATTCCTTTGCAACACAAATGCCTTCATTACTGAACTGTAAGGCACTGGCCCGCCTGCTCCAGGTCTTCATGTAACCTGATACTTCATACACCACCCAGTGTTCAAGGGAGTGGTTCTGAGAAACAGATCTCTTGAAATTCCCAAGTTGCTTTATATGCTTCACGTTCGTGGTTCACAATTAGATTTCTGGTTGTCACCATCATGAATGGAAGGATAAAAATTCAGTGATAAGTTATGAAATATTACATCTGCTCAAGAAGGCAGAACGACCAGCCAAAACCAATGTGTCACACAAATGTGTAAAACAGCACCAGATTTAGCCAGATCCAGCACAAGCCAGATCTATATTTGAAAGCTGCACTGGTACAGATGTTAGTAGGTGTATGAATAAAGGAGCAGAAGACTGTACCACCAGTCTGCATATCCATGGTAACCAAGAGAGGATCTCCCGGGGAAAGGAGTTGTGAGATGGGGAACAAAGAAGCTTTATTCTTTTCCCCTTTGCCTTAGGGGTCAATAGATTTCACACTATCTAGTAAGATTATTTAGGCTGGAGTCATGTTCACCCCCAGATTACAAGAGGAATGAGAAAAAAGAATAATATGGCATCTTCAGCCCTCAGAGGGCACGTCTAGCTTGTGCTGTGGTCCACGTCTATGCGTTTTCACAGTTGTTGTTCTACCTGGGCTGAAGTTGATATAAACACACCCAGTCACACTACAAATAACCCATTATAGTAGACACAATACAGAACAGTGCTCAAGACATACATTGGTCAGTTGGGACGTGCAAGTTGAAGAAAGAAACAATGGCCTGCTATGCAGCTCTCAGCATACAGTATTTAGGCACAAATCATAGAATCATTTTAGTTGGAAAAGATCTTAAAGGTCATTGAGTCTAACCATTAACCTAGCACTGCTAAGTACCAGTATGGCTCATTTCCTTTGTATATATGGGTATGTTCTGAATATATTTATGATGATGCAATTGCATCCACTCTTGGCCAGGTTTAACAATCTTTACTGTCTCCTAACTACTCATAAAAGTTCTACTACTTATTGAAGGGCAATGTCCAGAGAAAGAGTGATTGCAGATGCAGTTAAATGATTGGGATATCCACGCAACACACAGGGATATCAGTGTTTTCACATGTGTACCTACTCCCTTGCTCTAATGATTCAAAGGGCAAACCCTTGTGTTCCCACTCCTCTGTGTTCCCCAAATGACACTCACAGAACTGCCATCTCCCTCCCTTTCCTTACAGCCATCATTTGGGCAAGAGGGAGGTGCTGCAGCCGGTATTGACCGAGCCCGTGTGCACTGGATTCTGGGTACCTGTGTGCTGAGCTGCCAGGCAGGAAGTCAAACAGCACAAAAGAAATAGGCACCATCTGTCCTACTGCTGTAAGTAGCCTCTGAAGCAAAAGGTTGAAAAATTGTTACACAATACAGTTACTTTTAATATTCTTTTATTCTCCTGTGAGTCTGACAGCTGTCTGGACATGGTCCATTTCTCTGGGTCATTCCTGGTCCAGGTTCTCCCTGGTCTTCACTAGAGGCAAGAAACAGTGACATCAAAAAGAAAGGGGGACAGAAAGAAAATCAAGGTAATAAAGCCTTAACATACAAAAAAAAGTCATCTGAATATCCAAACAGGAGCAGAAAAGCTCCTTCTTTTCAAATCTTTTATTTCCATGCTATACTGTTGGAAATTGAACATGATCTTATTACTAAATACTGTATGATTTCATAATTATACAGCAGAGCAAACTACTTTCCCAATCTGGAATAAACTTTTACCTTCTACTGTGCCTTTAAGAAAATGGGGCTTACGTACCTTTTATTTTTTCCAATGACATGTAAGCCCAGGAGAAAGAAATTTTCTCTCTATTTTAGGTGGTTTTGAAAGTCTTAGAATTGACAGTGGCATGTAAGCAATTTACACCTTCACTTTAACAGCTACATGAAATCAGCATTGATTTATGCAGCACACAGTGATTTTATTTCTTGATTAACTTCCCTTCAGGCTTTCACTGTAAGCCAGTCTCTCATTAGAGACAACAGTGATACTTGTATTAATTTCCTTCATTATATTCAGTTGCTCATCACTTTGGTGGATGGTGTAACTTTCAGGTCCTTTAAGTGAAGGGGACAAAAGAATGAATAGCTTGTGATGGTGCAATTGCAGTCTCAACCCACATATAAGAGGCAGGTTGTTGACTGCACAGTGAACCTTGGTTCTGACACACTCAAGCTTGTGCTTTGACTTAGCAAAGTAAATAATGCTCTTTCCAAGCAGTCTGCACAAAGTTGTCAGAGTGTTCTGGTTTAACACACAGCACATTATCAGGCATTAAAAATGCAATGTAATTAATTAAAACATTTAAAAACTGAAGTGCTTTCACCTGGCATTTGACAATCTGCCGTTCCTAAGCAGAGTGGCTGAGTGTTTAATAAGAAACATCAGAAAGATCAGTTAAAATACCCACATAATTTTGATTAAGAACCTTCTCATGTAAGTAGACCATTTGCATGTTCCTTTTGCAGTAGCTCTTTCACCTCCACTAACAAATGGCTTTTGGTTCTTCACCCAGATCCATTAAAACAGATACTGTCTCCAGATGACTACAGACTGTTGTGGAATTAAAAGTTTTAATGACACCACAGCAGACTCTTGGGCTGAGCTAATACAGGTTCCCAGTTTTAGTCCAAATCTAATAGTAAACAGAGTTAGGATGATGCTCAGTGCTATTTTAAATTCCAGCTGAATTCCATCCTGGAGAGTGAATGGAGAAAACAAAATTGTGCAATCACATACAAATATTATGATGAAAACTAGATGGATCACTTTTATTTAGCTCTATACTTCAGAAACAGAGGCCATTAAAATAACAACTCATCATCATGGCTAGGCTT
>VWZG01009197.1:0-11168 GCA_013396735.1 Grallaria varia
GAATAAGGAAAAGAAAGGAAGTTCCTCTTCAATTTTCTGTGTTCAGGACCTTCTCCTGTGGACTTTGGGTGGGGGTGGTAAGGAAGGAAATGTTTAATGGGTTTGAGTACAGAAATTGATGAAGCTGTTAATATGAAAAAAGGAAACAAAACCACAAAGGTGTTCATAGACTTTGCTTTGCTACGAAGTCAAACTCATCCTTATTCTAGAAGGACAGGCTGAAAAGTAATTTTTGACAAGAACTAACAGTGTTCTTTGGATACATCTGCCAACCTCTTAATCCTTGATATTTCCATTGTTAAGAAAGGAACCAAATATCACAATGTCATCACAGAGAGGTGGGCACCTTTCCTTCAAACACTGACCTTACATCTCATTTAAGTTCATATGAATTACTAAGATAGGATGAAATTTTGATGTTTCTATGATTTTGTATAAGTAACACTGAATAAATCGAATCTAAAGCCCGTATTAAATAGCATGGTGAACCCACATTAAAAATCTCCTTCAGCATATCAGCAAATGCATGTGCACATATATGAGCACACACGCATGAGCACATACACACATACTTATGTAAGTGAGCTATGAAAGCAATGCTAAGGTTGTTTAACTTTACCATTTTCTTTGTATTATATCAAAAACTGGAAAAACACAGCTGATGACCATCCTCCCTAATGTTTAGAAATATTCAAACCATTTCAAGAATAGTTAAGATTTTAAGTGTTTTTTCCAAGTGGAGTTAAAATATTAGATCTTGGAGTTTCTTCCAGGACTGTAAGAGGAAGACAACCAGACTGGTGATTGAAGATGAAAGGTTATAACATCTCTCACACAGAGGAAGTGTGGGTTTTGTGAGTTTTTTTGTCTGTTTTTGTTAGGGTTTTCTATTTATTTTTTCCCGAGTTAAATCTACGATCTGAGAAATCATGTGACTGATAGCAAAATAAATTTCACATGCACACAAAAATCACTATATTCCACACCATATTTAAGCTACTGTCTAATACATGACCTGGAAAAGCCCTAATTATTAGGAATCATTTTAACCACCCAATATGTCCTTTACCAAATCAATAAAAGTGTACATTTCCCAGTCAGTTACCTGAATTTTACATAGCACCAGGGCTTATGCCTTTGGATTAGGTGAGGCAGTAGTGTTGCCTAAAATATAGACAAAAACTTTCAAGCCAATTTAATTTGAGGTAAAGCAGAGAGGAGTTCTTTACTGAAAAGTATAATGATGCATGCGCAGCACAGGGATCATTCCTATTTTTATAACACTACTTAATTATCATAACCAAAGGTTACATCCAACCCAGGGACCTTCCACCCTCGTACCGCCCTGGTGCCACCCTTAGAACCTCTGTTGGGTCTACCCCTCGGCACGCCTTCCTAGAATTGAGTCGGGGGTCTCAGGACCCCTTACTTCTTCACCGTCATCTTCTTGACATCACATTCCCCTGGTTGGAGGTTTTTCAAACTTCGTGGGTCTTCTATCTTGTTGTGACTACAGTATGTATTGTTATTCTAGTCCTGGTACATGAGTTCCAAATAAAATGTTCTAGTTGCTATCTTACCCTTAGCTAAGACATTCAGGAATGCAGTACAGAGGTAGAAACTGCTAGATGCTACCTCAAATATGAGAAGCTATACAGCTACATAAAATTTGCAAATATACAAAAATACAAAAATATATACAAATATAGACAAATACATAAAGTCTTAAGGCATCAGTAGGATGGACAAAAGATGCCTAAATCTGCAGAAGAAAAACAATCCTTCTGAACTCCAAGAAAATTGAGGACACATTGACAGTGAGTTACAAGAGATTTCACAACTAGCAATTTAACAGCAAAAAGACCTATTAAAATAATGCATATATTATTCTGCAAACCAACACATATGACTTCAAAACCTTTGTATGGTGTACTACTTAACCTAACACCGTGGGGTTTTTTTCTGACTTATTCTGATATACGCAAGAGCTGATTAATTCAAATACAATACATTATTTTTGGAGTCTATGAAAAGATTATTTTTTTGTTTTGAAAAGCAAAGGTGCCCTGCAAGCAAGTTATAAGGTCAGTGATCATTTACCTGAAAACAGCTGTCGTAAAATCTGAATTAACATGAAGTCTGCCAAAATCATCCCTCATTACATAATAGAAATTCAGCAATGGACACCTGCCTATAAACTGTTTAACTAATTAACCGACTTTCAACACACTTCTCCACACTGTGTGGATTGAGCTATGAGAAGTCCAAGAATATCTAGCCCACCCTTATGTATATGGCCTCAAAAAAAGCCATTAATATTTACATTTCATTTATACAATAAGAAGAATATATAAAGGTTTTTGCTAACTTGATTTATTAATATTTGTGAAGACCTTTAAAGATGGAAGCCTTTATATAAATAGACAGCATGATAGTAGAAATGAAACTCTATCTTTTATCTAGCAAAAAAATGGTGAGTAATATTAATTATCTGTATTTATTTTTATAACATTTATTTTAGGAGATGGTCTTTTTCAGTCAGAAATAATACCATTTTCCTGCTCATTTATGCACAGAGTAACTCATGAATAAAGAGGAGAAAAAGACACCCCGGACAGACTATTTGGTGTAGTATAGATTTGATTTCATATTTTCTTATATCAGAAAATTAGAGCCCAGAACATTTTCATCTAACTAGATGGGGAATAGTTGAAGTAAACAAGATAGGTGTCATATAGATAAACACAAAACATGACTTATAACACCACATCTACATTCTTACAAAATGTTTCCTGCTAATTGATTAGTTCAAAGGGAGTATCTCATGTAGATGTTTAATGTTCTTAATAGCTTTATCTGCTTCATTAATCTTATTTGCTGCTATTTTTAGTTACCACAGAGTAAGTCTTTTAACCACCACTAGCGCTAGGCATACCATATTTCATTTTCTAGATGACAGGATGAAAAATGTAGTGTTTTCTAATACCTTTAAATCTATTGCACATATGAAACACTTTATCTAAATAAAATAACATTGTGTATTTTATATGAAGCAGCAAACCTGATAGCTACTCATGGGGTGTTTGGGATTTGCTTTTCCTTTTTCTTTTGGTTTAGTTTGGTTATGGTTTTGTTGGGTGACTCACCCCACCCAAACACCCATGCAGTAAACAGAAAATGGGTTGACACTTTTACCTTAATGGCGTCCCGTTTGTGAACAAATTAATTTTAAAGGGATGTTAATATTTAATTTTAAAAACTATAGACTTAGTAAGAAAATATTCAGAATGTTTCAGTAGTTGCAGCCTCAAGGTACTTACTATTTTCTAATTACATGTATTAGCAAACACTCCTTATATTAGTAAACACTCCTTAGTAAACAGTCCTTATTCAGTGACACTAGAAATAGAGGTTTTCACCATCTCAAAAACCTCTCAGTCATGATCTCCTAACTATGGAAGTGCAAAAAATTGTACCTGCAAAATAGTTTGATATTTACAGGTAGGAACAGGAAATCCTTTAGCTTTACTGTGTTTTTGCTACAAAGCATATAGGGCCTTATTCTTGCAAAGCAAATACTCCTCATGAAATTAACATTCAATTGAATTTTTAGTGTCATGATCTGTAAATCAGCAACTCATATTTGAATTACTGGTGGTGTATTGCTATGATTTTGCTTCTTTGATGTTCAAATTCAAAATGTGTATATGCCTCATTCAAAGTCATTTTCCAGTGATTCATGTCATAAGCATAAAAATGCTATGTTTCAGATGTTTTACAGATAAATCCTACTAGAAATTAGCAGTTAAGTATGGAGCAGGATTTTTAAAATGTATCATGTATTCCTTTACATGACAGATTTAGAAAGTTCATTTATTTTTACAAAACATACTATGAGTGATTTATGATTTATTCCAAGAAAACATAGTGGGGAAAAAAGGGCAAAATTCATAGAAAAGGAGAGGTATATAAGCAGGAATTTGTTGATAAAACTGTTCTTATTAAAGCCCTGAAAATTTTCTTTTATGATACTCTTGTTACAGGTACTTTTCAATTCACATGAAGTGCTTATTTGGGATCATGTCATCAAGCATATCAACTTCATTTATTTTGTAAAAATAAGCTAACTAAGTTTAGTTTCAAGCTGACATCTAGCTGTCTGTTTGCCTCAATAAAGTACTTCAATCTGTAATCTAAGCACAGCATGCAATGTCCAGTTATGTACCTTCTCCCTATGTCTAGTACCTTCTGTCTGTGAAATAATACCAATAATTAATAGTTCCCTGAAACAGGAAGATCTTCAAGTGTCTAGAGTTGCTTTCACAGTCTGATTTTATTATTACAACTAAACCTATTTAGTTAGAATCTAATTAAGAAAGCATCAGTAAATGCTTGCTATTCCCTACTCTAGAATTGTTAAGTGCTATATTTGAAAAATGAAATGCTTTTTAAATGAGTCAAATAGTCCATATTATGGCAGTAATGCTGCCCTTGTGTGGTACCTGCCTGCCCACTGTGACACTTATTAGTCATTAACAGTCATTTCTCCATTACTAAATTCACTTTAGTGTTCTTATTGTTTCACACTTGCCTTTTTTAATTCATCTAGGAATATACTTATTTTTTGCACCAGTGCTATGCTCATAATCATAAAACTAGTGTATTATCTATTATTTTAATTATATATAAGATTGCTGAAATAGAGATTGCTTCTCCATATAGTGTCTGTTGTACCATGAGTTACCTCACAATAGGTCTCCGAACCGTCAGCCAGAAGGTCTGTCCTTTTTCCATCTTGCTGAATTGTGTCCTGTAAGCATTTCAGTACCCCTGGGATGAATTCATGGGAAAAATGCCTATCACCTATCTTTGGTGCACCGGACTCCAAGGCACAGTGTGATCCATTCTAGCTGACCAAACATAATCAGTCACATAGCTCTTCTCTGCAATTCCAGGGCCACTTTGAAGCTGGAAGGAAGCATTCATGTTTCTATAGGACATTATGCTGCAAGGCCACCTACAGCAGACACACATGGATACACCTTGCCTGGAAACTTTTTTCTTAATTCATGTTCAATAAAAAGAAAAGAAAGTCAAAGCTGGCAACTTTTGCTCAGGCCCCGGAAAAGAGGTACACAACCTGGCAGGCTGTCAGCAGGGAGGCTGCAGTTCACCCTGTGGCTGACAGTGATCTGGCCAGTTCTGGAAGCTGAAGGGGAGGTGCAAAGGAGGAACAGGAGCTAATGGTTTCTCCTCCTGTTAGTGGAGAAAAAAATGACCATGTGACATTTCATACACTCTTGAAGGCATTTCTGGAAACAACAAAAAAATTTAGGAACCACATAGCTGAGCACAGCTCTGAACCTGTGACTGACGAGTGGAGACAGAGCAACGATACTATACAGTCTTCTCTGAGCATGTGATGCAGTAAGTACAGTAAGTACATTTGACAGGAAGCTACAGTTAAATGATTTCTTAAGTAATACCACCGTCAAATTTCCACCCTGGTGTGGTATTACTTAAGAAATGCATACATAATGCTCTCTATTCATCGGGTTAGGTCATTACTGACATTATGCAAGCTGCTTACCTCCTGCTGAGAGCTGAGAACTGAGACATCTCACTCAAAACTGTTTGATCTGGCTCCAGGAGACAAATGTCAGACAGTACCTGGCTCTACTCCAGAGACAGCAATATAAGGCACAAAAATAATACCTTATAATGCCTTAAGAACATGTTCCCAGAAGTTGGTCATCCTTCTTAAGGATAAACAAGATCTTCAGAAGCGCTTACGTTGATTCAGGGTGCAGGTACCTGTTGAACACTTTGAACAAAATTCCTAAACATTCAGTTCACAGAATCACAGGATTGTTGAGGCTGGGAAGGACCTCTGGAGGTCATCTGATCCTACCTCTGTACTGAAGCAAGGCCACCTATATCCAGTTGCCTGGAACCATGCCCAGTCATTAAGTATGGAAACTTCACTACATCTTTCAGTAACGTCTCAGTCGCCCTCATAGTAAAAGTGTTTCCTGATGTTCAGGCAGGCTGTCCCATGTATCAGTTTATGCCTACTGTCCCTTGTCCTGTCACAAGGCAGCATTGGAAAGAGCCTTCTTTACACCCTCCCTTCAGTCATTTACATACATGAATGAACTCCCCACAGTGTTCTCTTTGCCAGGTTGAACACTCTTATGTCTCTCAGGTTGTGTTCTTGGGAAAGACTTCCATTGCCTTCATGGCCCTTTCCTGGACTCACTAGCGCTGAGGGGAGAAGTGTCAACTCCCTCAACCTGCTGTCAATGCTTTGCCTATTGCAGCCAAGACAACACAGGTCTCCTCTGCAGCAAGGGCACATTGCTGGCTTACATTCAACCTTGTGTCTACCAGGACCCCCACGTAATTTTCTGCTTTCCAGATGAATGGCCCCCAGCATATGTTGGTGCATGAGATTATTTCTCTCTACAAATGGAGATTGTATCCAAAAACCGATCATATTGATTGGATGTTCTGTAAAGCACACCATCAATATTATAAGCATCATTAATCGCCAAATTTCTCATAAGTACTTCTTTTTTACCCTACAGAAGTATCTAACTAGGATGTGTAAAAGAATAGTGTTCCAACCAGTGCAATCAAAACAAAATTCAGCAATCATTAGATTTCAACTATATTTTTGCAATTGTCTGTATGCCATCTATATGTGCAAAACTGAATGGTAGAGTGAATAATAATGTTCTGCTTGTATTTTGACTACGATCACATCTCTCACTTTTTATTTTTTTTTAGANCAGAGGAGGAAAAGGGAACTTAGTACTATATGCACACTACACGAATACCGGGCAAATACAGGGAAAGAGGGGTAACTCAAATGGTACTATATAGGTACTATATATACACCCAAGGAAAACAGATAAGGAACTGCATTACCCAAATAGTGAAGTGACCAGCCCCGAGCTGCGAACCTTCCCCCCAACCACCTGCCCGACGAGAGACTGACCCGGCCGGAGGAGAGACTGCACCAAAGAGGCTGACCCAAGGAAGCTTCTGAGGACCAGTGTGTCCCAGAACTTCCCCCCTCACTCCTCTATCCCATGTGATGTGAGATAGTAGGGAATACCTATGATTTGTCAATGTATGTCACCTGACTTGTTTCCCAGGAAGGCCTAAAAAACAACAAACCTAGCCAAAGCCTAAAATTTAAAACCACCACAATGGCAATGACAAATCAAAGCATATCACACAGTATTGTTCTTTTTTAGTGTAAATTGTACACATGTTCGTTTTCCTGTAAATTTTTGGTTTAGTTTGTGAATACCTTTGGTATATTAAATTTTATGACATGGTTTCAAAATATTGTAAAATTATATAGGCTACAATAAAAGGAAAAGTGACTAAAAAGCTAAAAGAAAGCCCCATTGAAAGTGAGAACAATATGTAATAATAGACTGCCAAATATCTACATAATATCTACATATCTTCAGGATACAGTCAGTATAAGGTCAAATAAGAAAAAAACTATTAAACATGTTATAACATGCTAAAAAGTTTGAAGATTTTTTTTTAAAGTAATATTTATTGTAAACTGTCAGTCACAACATTTCTCTAAAAAACAGTGCCTTAAGAGAAAAAAAAAATGCCTGGTACAGTGTAAATAGCTCACGGTGCAGTTAATATACATGCAGAGTTTAGGAGATTAGTGTGTCTGATGGCTTAAAGCTTTTAACCGTGCATTTCCCTGGACTTATTTAATTTCCCTAGTCCTTATTTACTATATTGTTCTCCCTAGATTTTTTTAATGGAGTGTTTTTATTTGTTTTGCTTTTTTTTATTGCCTATAGTCTGGCAAAAAAAAAAAAAATCAAACTGTCTACATTTTTATCTTAAAGGTGCTAAGATATTCCAGCTTACACAATGAACCTGTTGTGGTAGTGGAAATATACACACACATGCAGAGGTACAGTATGAGATGGATAGTGTCTCAAACAGTCTATCTACCAAATGTCAGACACAGAGGAAATGAATTGACTAAAATACATGGAAAACTTACAGGGCTGGAAGTTGATCCCTTACCTCCATTTCTTCTCCTTAACCACCAGTCCAATTTGTCTCAACACAGAACAGCTCTTTACTTAGTTTGTCTTATACATGCATCATCTCCTCTAATTCAATAGAAGATATAATTTGACTGCATCTCCTCTAATGCAATATTTTCAAATATAAAATGAAAACAAAAAAATGCACACCTTTATTTTATAGTTGATTCTAATTAAAATACTGCAAATGGTTTTTGAATTATAAAACTGGAAGATTGTCATTAGGCACAGTTCTTTAAACAGAAGAAAACGCTATTTTAAAAATAGGTGTGTTGTGCTGTCTGTGTGTATTTTTCTATATTTCTCACTTTCTCAGAATGTTAGGAGTGACTTGCCAGTGAACTGGATTCTTTGATGACCCAAGAAACATTGAAAAGTAATAATGAGAATAGTTCCTATAGAATCATTACACTCATTGCCCACCCTCATCAGGCTGTCTTTCAATATTTAGGGGAATAAGGGCTTACTCATATATTTCCTTTGTAATTCAGGATTGATTTCCCTGAAATGCACTGGAATGATAATTCTGGGATATAAAGTTTTTATGTCTGGCCTTCTAGGTGAATGGGAACTAAAACCATCAAGAAGTCACCAATGGCAAAACTATTGTTGCTAGCACAAAAATATCAGTTATTTCTGTTTTATTTTACTGCAGACCACAGGCATTGCTTCACCCTGTGCTTGTATTTTTAGATATATACTTCCAAAGGGATTATTTAAAAGAAAAATGCTAAAACAATCATTCCTGAAGTGCATGTGAGTTTGCATGTTACATAAAAAGAGATCTGTTAGACAAACAATTCTGGGTGATTTATTGAGTGCATAAGAAATTTACATTTTCAACTACTGCACTGCTAGGTTAGCCATCATACATTCTAATACCTTTCCTAATGTTGCTGACAGGCAATTATTGCCCTGGGGAGCTCACCTTGCCTGTGGGCATGTTCTGAGATCCGCTGGTAGTACTCTTTGTAACTGCTCCCAGATGAAAGCACTGGTGAAAGCAATCTAAAACCTTAATCACTGTCATCCTAAGCAAAGCCAGACAGAGAAGACAATTCAGAATGCCAGTGTTCAAGCAGTCAGTACTGGCCTTTATATTTGAAAAGTTATTCTTGCCATCCGTACATTCAGGGAAAGAGAAGGAAGTCTAGGACAGCTCCGATGTTCAAGGTGGTGGATATATGAACGAGAGCATGAAAATACAAGGGATCTTTATAGTAATACAAAGCTGATAGAAGTAAAACACGATAAATTGACCATTATTCCTATTTGAGTTCTAACACAATTTTCATTGTCTCATTTATTTGTCTTGCATTTTTAGTGTTTATTTCTCTGAGTTATTTATTTTTTTATTTCTAATCTGGATAATTAAACCTTTTTCAGAAATCTTGGCTCACATGAAATTGTTAATATTAACTGAGGACTTGAATTACATAGGGCATAGCTACACGTTCAATTCCTGACTTTATATAAATATCTTTTTAACTTTGGAAAGAATTCCATGTGAGCATTAGATTAGTAATTTTTTTCACTGAAGAAAATGTTAGGTTGTCATTACAAAATAAAATGCATTCCTCCGTGTTATTTTTCAATGAGTAAAGACGCTTAATAATAACATTTTCTCTTTAGTAGGTAAAGAGGTAAACTTTATATTAACACAGATTTCAATCAATATTAGAAAGATTCCTTTTAATACTCTGGCTAAAGAAAAAGAAGACAAGTTTATGGACTACAATAATAGTTAACTACCATCCATAAGACTGTAATTTTTTACTATCTTTTTACATCTTCCTGTCTATTCATTGCTGCTTCAAATGGATCATAAGATTTTCTTTATCCTGTAAATAGCATTTTAAAGGCAGCACAGAGCCTGAAATGAGGAAAATTCAAAATAAAAATTAAAATATTTTCTATGTACTTGTCCTTGTTTCTTTGGACAGAGCTGATTAGTTTGTCTTCAGATCTCTCTATCAGTTAATTATATTCTCTAAAATGTTATTCAATTATAAGCTAAAAAGTAATGGAAGTTAAAATTATGGAAGTCAGGGGGATAAAGCATGCAGAAAGCTAGCAAGGAAAAAAGGTTAAAAAAACCTCCCCTTTTTTCATAACCTTATATGAAATATGCATGCATTTTATAATCTATAGTGAAAACATTTGGCAACAAGCAAGACCAAATATGATTGAGTTAACAAAGTGCCTTCAGCACATTTTCATGGGTATAAAGTTCTCCTTAGAGTACCTACACATATTATAAGCATCTATAGTTACTTGTAAATTGTATAAAATAGACATCCATAGTTCAAAAAGCAAATTTCTTTGCTAAATAAACCAGATAAGAAATGATAATGACAATCTATCAGCCACTAAGAAGTACTTACATAAAGAGTTACAGACTAAGGTTTTTGCAACATGATAATCTTCTTTGAGGATTAGAATGAACTTGTCAGGAGTTTATGCATCTACCAGCTAAAAAAAATGCTTTGGAATCAAATCACTGCAGCAGATTTCGTGACGCTTATGGCAGCTCTAGCACTGAGTGGGAAGATGAAGCCTCAAATAACCTCTTTTCCAGGATCTGAGGCCTTTCTCAGTGACTCTGTTCACTTAATTGAAGAAAATGGAATCCCGTGGTGGCAGTTGGCTAGTACAATGGGTAGAAAAGAGAAAGAGATGGTCAGCTTGCTGCTGTCATTCTTCCTTAGGCCCACTGGATCTGTGCATTTCCCTTTCCTACAGTTAGTGTACATTTAATGCGACAATAAAAAGCGGAACAGTGTTTGGTGGACATTCAGTCACATGCACATGATAATCTGTGCTCTACCAGAAAACATAATAACAAATTTACTAGTTTCTATGTCAGAACTGATTCAGTGCAGAGCAGAGACAGCCAAAAAATTGATTTTGAGGATTTTTAAGGGAAAGTTAGTGTAAGAGATTGCATAAAGTTCTAACATCAGAGTGGAATGAAAACTTAACAGCCTTCTAGGTCTATCTAAAGAAGGTTAAAAGTCCACAACTTGAAGAAAAACCTGCAAATGATAGAAAGCATAAAATTGTCTGTCTTTA